>CM064575.1:58229453-58319258 GCA_032716605.1 Paralithodes platypus | reverse complement strand
ACGATAGGATTACCTCGGTAATGCGTTCAGCACTCTCCGAGGGTCCTCGGCCATGGAAGCAGAAATCATTCCATGGGAAATCAAAGAAGTACTGCCGAAGAGCCTCCCAGTCGGCAGCGCCAAAGTGCCACAAGCGCCGCCGGCTAGGAGGATCGGGTGGCTGTACTGGAGAGATAGGACAGGGGACAGAGATAAGTTTATGGTCGGAGGAGCCCAAAGGAGAGAAAAGATCGACAGTATACGAAGAAGGGTTAGAAGTTAGAAACAGGTCAAGAATGTTGGGCCGATCTCCGATGCGATCCGGGATACGGGTGGGTTGCTGAACTAACTGCTCTAGGTCATTTAGGATAGAAAAGACGTAGGCTTGTTCACCAGGTGGATCAGTAGTGTGAGAGGAGAGCCAATGGCGGTGGTGAACGTTGAAATCTCCTAAGATGGAGATTTCTGAGAAAGGAGAAATGGATAGAATGTGTTCCACTGTAGATTTTAGATAGTCAAAGAATTTGGGAAAGTTGATAGAGTTAGGGGGAAAGATAGACAGCACAGAAATATTTAGTAAGAGAATGACAGGAAAGTTTGAGCCATAAAGTTGAGAATTCAGAGGAGTCAAAATCGGGAACACGAGAGCAAGTGAGTTTGTTGTGCACATATGCACAACATCCGCCTTTGGCTTTGAAACTAGGATAGAGAAAGTAGGAGGATACAGAGAATGGGTTGCTGGATGTTGCTACAGACACCTGACTTTCGGTGACGCAGAGAAGATCAGGTTGGTAGGAGGAGAGATGGGGTCCAACAGAGTGAAATTTAGAGGAAAGTCCGCGAATGTTGCAGAAATTAATAGAAAGAGTAACAGGCGAGGTCCAGGTAATTGTGTGGGGTCGTCATTGGATGGTCGGTCGGGTGAGCGGGCATTTATGGACCCCCCCCCAGGGGACTCCGAGGCTGGGCTACAATTCATAATTTTTTTTTTTTTTAATTTTGGTGTGGAAGAATGAAGTGTGGTGTGCATGTTTAGTGTAGTGAAGTTGATAGGAGGAGGAGGTGTTTGTGAGAGCTAGCTGGATTGCTCTCAGTGTAAATGAGGCACAAAGAAAATCAGTAAGAGAGGCAAGCAAGTGAAACAGAAGTTCCAGCGACTCTTTATCACATGCCTATAACCTCACCTGGGTCTAGCCCTGATCGATTGGTGCCTACAATCTCCCCACTCACTTGCGCAGCAAGTGAAGGAGTACAAAGGAGTACAAAGGAAATCAAGACTGCTTGTGTCCAAACAAGGGTTTAAAGTGGATAAGGGAAAATTGGAAAGGGAACTACTGCCCTGGAACATCCTAACAACACACACATAAACGATTCATACCCATTACTATCTCCCTTATTTATCAATATTTATATTTGATATATGGTCTCTATGGAATCTGTGAATCATTTCTGATTTGATGAGCTAAATATAATATTATTCCACTAACACATAATGAAAACAATAACACATGTCAATTAATATATATTATAATACAATTTCCCCAATCTTTTAATATCTCAGCCGACCTCACTCACAAGTGAAAGCGAACGATATGTATGCGAAAATATATGACACCGACTTAATTTTCTGAAACATAAGTTGTCAACACCTAACATTCAGCCTAGACAAAAGATGAGGTAAAAATCTATGTTTTACTCTTTTGTCATAATTATTATGTTTGTAATGGTACATTAATATTATTTTCAAATATATGGCATTAAAAACTAAACAGTGATTAAAAAAAACACCCAAAAACAAATAATTCTGTCAATTAATAAGGGAGATCATTAAATACAGGAGATAACTACAGTACATAGATGAGAAGGAAAAGGGAAGGGTTCGTAAGCGATTAATATATGAAATTATCAGCACTTTTTCATGCTTTTTATTTTCGTTTATTATATTTATTATATTTATTTGTACTCTTTACCTATTTATTTCCTGGGCGAAAAAATGCATTATATATATATATATATATATATATATATATATATATATATATATATATATATATATATATATTTATTAATAGACACATCTAGCTTTAGTTCCTGTGTTATATAATCATGGTCTGTAAAGTCAATGTTCAAACTTGCGTGAGTTTACGGTACTTAATACAGGGGCGCGCTGTGCCCCGATGCAGAGCACATGCACATAATACAGGGGCGCGCTGTGCCCCGATACAGAGCACATGCACATAATCTCCCTTCAATCTTCTCCAAGAACCGCAACAATCAACCACCACCAACCAGAACAAACTATCACAACCAAAATAACCACCACCAAACTACCACAAATACCATCAAGCTACCACCACCACTACCGAGTCACCACAACCACCAAACTTCCACAAATACCACAACCACGACCACCACCCAACTATCACAACCACGACCACCGAACTACTACCACAACCACACACTCTCACCACCAACTCTCAATTACCAACCACAACCACCATATACACAAAATACAACCATGACTACCACAACTACCACCACGGCTATACACCATCACCACCATACACCATCACCATGGCCATTCAACACCACTACCACCACCACCACTAGCACCAACACTACTACCACCACCACCACCACATTCTTATGTAAATCGACTATTTGTGTTTCAAGCATCGGCGATGGTAAACTCATGCAATTGTGCATATTAACAACATCCGTGCACCGTCGTGTTGAGCATACCAGCCCTGGGTATACTTTCGGCAAGCCATGCGATAACCATCTTATATGTTGCAGATTATACGCCGATTGATTTGCAGACTAATCTTATGACTCTGAGAGACATCGTTCGACGGGTCGTGTTGGTAAAACTGGTTTCTTCATGCAAGGCCATGCGAGGCCATCGCCAATGCATAAGACTACTTGCAGATGCATCGGCAAATATTTGGCAAAATATCGGCGAGGCTTATGATGACTCGTGAGTATCATGACCAGTCGTGAGTTCTTTTGACTTTTTCAAAGTTTGAAACGACTCACGCGATACCTTGTGCGACGCATGAGATCCATCGGCGAGTCATGAGATTATACACAATTTATTTACGACTTCATGCGATTATGGGCAATCGTTAGGGATCGCCGATGAAAATCGTGAATGTGTGAAAGCCCCTTAAGAGAGTTCCTTGCGATAGTTAATTCTTTCCTCGAGGGCCGGTGAACTGATGCTTGATGAAATACCTAAGATGATAATGATTATAATAGGCAAGAGCTAAATGTATATTGTACAACTCATATGTGATATTCAAATTATTGTTTTTATGTTTTTGCGTATTGCAGATGCTGTATTCCTTGTTAAATGTGAACCGGAAGTATATAGTTTATTTGAAATGTATGTGGAAGACAAGGTTTGAAAGTAATAGTAATAACAACACAGAAATGGAAGTGGGAAGAGAAACATTCACGGAAGTTAATATTCAAGTAAATGGAGAAACTACAGAAGTAGTTGACCATTTCATATATATGGGAACCAAGGGTGAACACAGAATATGGCATGCTATAATGTATCGAGTATTGTTCGCATGTATGGGGAGAGTCCACCTATACCCCTATACCGTACTTCTCGAAAGAGTACAGTCAAAAGCATTTCGCCTCATCAACTCACTTCCTAGTACAACAATCAGTGTTCTTCACAGTTCTCTTGGTGCATACCCTCACCCTTGTGACGAGTGCGAGGAACCCGCCTTTCAACACAGTCCCAATCCTATTATGTCCAGCTCACCAACCCAAGACTTAGACAATTTTCTCAGTGTTTCTTCCACTTAACTAGTGAATACTGGATCTCTCTCTCCTTATTAATCCTTCCTTCATCATATGACTAAAACATTACGCTTTCCATCATGCAGTTGGGTCGAGTACATGATTAGATATCCAAAATTCAAAAATGGATATTAATCGTGATTGTGTATTCAACCTTTAACTGTGTTGGTGGTGTAATGGTTTAGATGCTTATGTTCTGGGCGTGGTGTCCCGAGTTAGAATCCCGGGAGGACCAGATGCTTTCATTAGTTTATTCAAGTGCATTGGGGTTTGTAATTGATGATTAATGTTAAGAACGGGGTGTTACTTAATTTAGACTGCTATAACTTTGTGTGTCCTAGCACTTTGACTCCAACGTTCCTTGAATTTAACTCTCTGTCACTCTTTTGGCTTTGAGGGCGACACTCGTTTCAGGTAGCCTGCCTTTTGAGACATGCACATATAACAAAAATGGTAATAAATATATATAGTAATTCTATCATGAACGATTGTGTGCCCAAGATGTTAATAATAGAGTGAGTAAAGGACGGTAAGTAAGGGACTGTGTGTGTGGTATTATGTAAAGCTAGAGGAGCGTGAGGCATGTAATGATTCAACTTTATGCCCCAATACCAGAAACCTTTAATGAATTACTATATAGTTTTGTTTCATGTACACAGGAGTCTCCCCTTACACCTTACAATTTATCCCCTCCAGCCCATGATGATTTATCCCCTCCAGCCCATGATGATTTATCCCCTCCAGCCCATGATGATTTATCCCCTCCAGCCCATGATGATTTATCCCCTCCAGCCCATGATGATTTATCCCCTCCAGCCCATGATGATTTATCCCCTCCAGCCCATGATGATTTATCCCCTCCAGCCCATGATGATTTATCCCCTCCAGCCCATGATGATTTATCCCCTCCAGCCCATGATGATTTATCCCCTCCAGCCCATGATGATTTATCCCCTCCAGCCCATGATGATTTATCCCCTCCAGCCCATGATGATTTATCCCCTCCAGCCCATGATGATTTATCCCCTCCAGCCCATGATGATTTTTTTCTGTCTTTTACTGGGGCTGTTGACCGACACATTTATCTAGTTTTGCAAGAACATTTGAGAGCCATTTGGCTAATTGAGACACAATTATCATATATCATTTTCCAGAAGGCCTTGCGGGATTGAGAAAAGTCGTCTAATATTAGCGAAAAAAATAGGTTAACAAAAAGCGTCATCATACTGAATGAGACAGTGTGCAACAGCAGATGGTCAGATCAATAATGGCCAGTTAATGTACACGAGACAATTATTATAACTTTATATTATTTATGCTAAGAATTATATGTTGAATGTTAGATGTCAAGCAATCTTACACATGTTTGCATTTCTTTAGGTGTAGTTTAGTATTAATAATTATTCTCCATATGCTAGCAGGCAGCAAGGAAATGATGGTGAGAGACGACTTGACAGCCAATATTGAATTGTATAAAAACTTTAGCGCAAGTCTAAATAGATGCCAACTGTGTTTGCTTTTGTGTAACGAGCTAACCTTTTTCTCGCGGCTTGCTCGGCATTTATAGAGTCCTTTTGGCGGGCTCAGTATTTAAGTTTTATAGACAATGTTTTTCTTAATATAATCGAATAAACACTAGATTAATTATCAATATCAAACAAAGGTTGTACACAAATAATTATTGTGATGGTCAGTCTGGGTCTGTTTGTTGGGCTGATTCCAAACATGCAGATCAATTAAAGGGGGAGGTCATTCGATTTTGTCAGGACTCCCTTGTCCCTCATGTTTAGCATAACAGTTTCTGATATTTTAAGACGTTCGTTCCGCTAGTGTGGCAATTTTGAGACCTATCGCCTCATTTCTTTATCAATAGTAAGACTTTTCGTGCCAATTAGGTATTGATTTTTTCCTGGTGAGCAATAAAGAGCCTGTCATTTTAGAAGGAACTGGCCTTCGGCCGGGAATTTTTTCTACCGAAAAATGTATACATTAATCTTGAAAGAGGGTCTAGGGGGCATTATTAGTATTATTATTATTATTATTATTATTATTATTATTATTATTTTTAAGGTTGATGGGGGTCTAGCGAGGAAGCACAACAATAAATAAAGATACATAAATAAATATATATATATACTGTATATATATATATATATACAGTATATATACAGTATATATGGAGCCTCGGAAGCCGCTCATGTGGTATATAATATAGTCGGGCTTAGGAATTTAGGGACAGTTTTGGCTGAATTAAGGGGGTAGTGATTGTTTTTTGGTATGTATATTTATCTTTACATTTAGTATTGAGTTTCCTCGGTAGAACTCCACCAAGCTTAAACAAAAAAAACACCCATAAATCCTCTTTCAAGCTAAATTTGTACATTTCTCGGTAGAAAAATGTCCTGGCCTTAGGACGCATACGTCTAAAACTACAGGCTCGCTATCGCTCGCCAGGAATAAAAATCGACACCCAAATGGCATAAAAGGTCTTAATATTGACAAAGAAGAGGGGCGAAAAGTATAAAAATTGCCAAAGTAATATAAGGAACGTCTTAAAATCTCCAAACTAATATGCATGAGGGAGACACGGGTCCAGAATGAGCAGCTCCCCAGAACCCGCGTGAACCTCCAGGATCAGGTTACTGGCAGGTAATAGCTAACGCTCACTATATGGCTTAAATCATTACCAAATATTCAATAATTCCTCACCACGACTGTGCAATTGTCAAGACTTAAACCTGGAACAAATGACGTGGTTATTAAGAAGGGGCTGTGGTTCTCGAAAAGCGGTTCCAGTTCTAACGCTATTCTTGACTTACAGTGTGCTGGCTGAATAATCCTGAGGGGTTGATAGTCTCTGAAGTACTATTTTAACTAATTACCAATGGTTGTTAAGTAACTGAAGTTCTCGAAAAGGCTCCAGTCCTGATGTTATTAATTATAAAATTAAAGGGTGCTGGCTTAATAATCCAGTAGGGTAATTAAAGGGTGCTGGCTTAATAATCCAGTAGGGTAATTTTTAAAAATCGGTTATGCCATTTAGTTCTATTTTTTTTCCTGGCGAGCGATAGCAAGCCTGTAATTTAGTAGGAACCGACCTGTGGCCGGGACATTATTCTACCGAAAAATTTACAAATTTATTTTTAAAGGGGGTCTTGGGTGTATTATTTTAAGCTTGATGAAGGTCTTGGGATGACAAAAAACACATTTATAATGATAATTAATAAATAAATATATGCACAAATATATACATATCTCCCCTTAACCACCATAAGAGATCAACCCATAATATTAATACAATGATATGATTTTATCCACTTAATATACCATTATTACAAGTAGGAAATCTAAGCTGACCTTGAAGCTAATTTTAAACCTGTGGGAGCCTTACATCCTGTCACTCCTTCACAGCACTTGTATCAGGTTTCATGTCTTGGTAACTCTACTCTCGGATGCCATAGTTTCTAGCCCACTCATATATATTAGTGGACTTCACCTATTTCGAATTATGGGATTACATTTCTGGTAACGAATATATGAATATAATACTCTATACATCAACTACACAAATATATATACTATTTATTGACAAATAAGGTCTATCCAATAAGCAATCAAGATAGTTATAATTGCATAAAGGGAAACATAGAGGGTCTATGAATTCTTATGAGTGGGATAGAGAATATGGCATCAGAATATTAACGTTTGACTAACATCTAATAATACCTTTTTCACCTGCACACATTCCTTTCCCACAAATAACATCCTCAAAATGACTTTACCCTGTTTCAAAGTAGCCTAGTAGGCCAAAACTCTTGAACATTAACCTCTATAACCGGCAAACGACTAGAGTATTCGAGCTAATATTTTTACAATTAGGAAAGTGTCAGCGCGGTAATAGGTGTAGACATTTACAATTAGGAAAGTGTCAGCGCGGTAATAGGTGTAGACATTTACAATTAGGAAAGTGTCAGCGCGGTAATAGGTGTAGACATTTACAATTAGGAAAGTGTCAGCGTGGTAATAGGTGTAGACATTTACAATTAGGAAAGTGTCAGCGCGGTAATAGGTGTAGACATTTACAGCCAATTTGCTCTAGCATATTTTGAGTTACAGATGTTAGGGTTCACGATTTCTGGCTAACCTACTTGGAAATATTTGGACACGTGTTCATGTTATTCAGTGCAATATGTCTTGAGTTCACACTTACTTTGGTATTGCTTGGGTATAAAAGCGATGTCACATGAACGCTTCTTCTGGCAATCTTTGATAAGCAAGATTTCTCTGGCAATATTTTGGGGTTCTTTTTCATTGGTATTTAGAACTCAGCTAGGGGTGGATTACGTTAGGTGGCTGAATTCTGGTAAAACTTAAATTTCGCAGTTTCCAGACCATAATTGCTCTACAAAAAATGATGTGACTCTGAATGGAGCAGTTTGGCTTACTTTCAAGGCAGTATCACACGAGGGCGAAACGCCCTCATGTGATACTGCCTTGAAAGTAAGCCAAACTGCTCAATTCAGAGTTAAATGAGTGCGTTTTCAGGCAATTTTATATAAGCATGTTGTTTCTCTTGTAATCGGAAACTAAACTGAAGGTAGAGTATGTGAGTTGGCTGATTTCTGTAATAACATAATTTGAAGTTGTCAGACGACAATTGGTCATAAACATCGACGGAAAAAGAGCTTGTATGACATCACTTTTAAGGATTGAAAACATGGCAAAGATATGTTGTCGATTGAGAGATCATGCTCTAATATGTTGTCAATTGAGAGATCATGCTCTAATATGTTGTCGATTGAGAGATCATGCTCTAATATGTTGTCGATTGAGAGATCATGCTCTAATATGTTGTCGATTGAGAGATCATGCTCTAATATGTTGTCGATTGAGAGATCATGCTCTAATATGTTGTCGATTGAGAGATCATGCTCTAATTGCCAGCCTACTAATAAGCCCTTTCAAGATAGATGACATATTTCTTTTCTATTTTCTGGCTATTATTTGACGATTTGTTCAGATTAGCATGGGTATATAGACTATAGACGTCAGAGGGTTAATTGAGATAGTCTTTACCCTTTTCATTCCCCCAGATGTTTCCTAAGCTGTACTAAATCATCTAATGATAGCTAGAATGAACTGTCAAAATTCGGCATGATCCTCAATGGGTTACAGGAAATTGAAACTACATATTTAGCACATCCAAGCGTATTTGAAAACTCACATGTGTTTACATGCAAATATTTAGTCTATAAGATTATGGCAATGTAATGTGTGTTAAGCTTTCCTATACATCGCACACGTAATATTTAGTCTATAAGATTATGGCAATGTAATGTGTGTTAAGCTTTCCTATACATCGCACACGTAATATATAGTCTATAAGATTATGGCAATGTAATGTGTGTTAAGCTTTCCTATACATCGCACACGTAATATATAGTCTATAAGATTATGGCAATGTAATGTGTGTTAAGCTTTCCTATACATCGCACACGTAATATACGACAGTAAATAATCTAGCATCTACCTTTATGACAGCATCAGTGAACATCTTATGATGATACAAACATTAAGGGAAGTTTATTTATTTTTTGTGGACCCTTTTTTCCCTCGTATTTAGTCCCATTTGTTTTGAAATTTTAAGACTTAATTGGGTGATTTTAAGACCTTTCGCCTCACTTCTTTGTAAATGTGTAAGTCCTTTTGTGCGAATTTAGTGTCGATTTTTTCCTTGTGAGCGATAGCGAGTCTGTAATCTAGAAGGAACCGGCTTTCGGCCGGGACATTTTTCTATCGAAAAATGTGCAATACCTGAATCCATATAATATATATATATATATATATATATACTGTATATATATATATATATATATATATATATATATATATATATATATATATGAATGATGTTATAGGTTTGTTACTGTATATAGCAGTTATACAACCACCTTATAAGTAAATTCCAGTGAACACTTATTCAGATCTTGCTATATGTAGTATTATTATTAGCTGGGGACGTGATTGCATATAATAAGCTGTTCACAGAGTGTGTTTACTTTTCAGTCTCCTAGTTTGACTTATAAATATTACGCTTCCTGATTTAAAACTCAGGTTAAACACTGTTTGAGTTAATGATTAAACTCCTATTGCTCACGTCGCATTAACTTCTCACCCGGCGAGAATCTCAGTCACGCATACTGACTATAGTATTTATTTACCTTATTATTGAATTTATATTAATTATTGTGACTCTGTGAGTTATTTGAGATTTATCTCTTGTATACGTTAAATTAATATGTTATTCACCTTTCATTTAATATCCTAATTTCAATAAAACCTCATCACTGCGCGTACGCCTCGCAGTAACCATTATTTATCTCTCTCGGCAAGATACCTCGCGGTTGCCAGTTTACCATCAGGATATTATTTATTGTTTTGAGACTAATCTCTCTGTGTCTACTTGTGATGTAATTAATATAGTAACATTGTATGTATTCATATGTACTATTTTATGATCTCATTTTGTCTATTACTGAAGTCATATTGATCAGGATTATTTATATGCATTACCTTATTTATGTATGATTTGATCGTAAAGCTCATCACTATATGAGACTCGATCCACTTAATATTTAGTCTATGATTGTACCCTAGCTACTAAGAAATAAAACGTGTGAACCTCAATTGTGTATTCTGTGTCATTGATTATGATTGCTGTGTAAATTGTGATATTGAAGTGAGTTGTGTACCAGTTGAATATCTACAATTCTCATCTTTTCCTAAGGTGGAAAAAGGAAGCACTATAAAGTACGTTAAATTATAACATCGCATAACACTGGTGGCAGCGGTATCCCAACCCGGCATAGCAACTTCGATTTATAAATTCGCTCAATATAACCAATACAACAAATCATCATGGCAGGTAAATCACTCAAAATTATTTATTTTAAGCAAGAAGATCACGACATTGCTACTTATCTTGAAGTCGTGAAACCAGTTCTTGATATTGTATTCAAGGACGATGATACTTCTAAAATCCACACAGTTGTTATGAAGTTAGGCCGGCATATGTCCCTCGTTTCGAGTTATGTGCGTGATACTCCACAATTGACCTGGGCTCAATTTGAAAACTATACCAAGGCACCCATTAACCCTTCTCTTGGGAAAATAATTGCTAATCAACAGTTCCACAGTGTAAAGTTTACAGGAAATTTCGATCACACTATCAGCCAGTTAAATACACTGGTAGTTACGGCATTCCCCACAGATAATGCCGTCAAAAATAAAGACAGTGTGTTCAATGCTCTGCTGAGAATATTACCCACGTCAGTGCGAGATAATTTCGCAATTACAGAACCCATGGGTTATGATAAGGACATACCAACAATTCGGCGTATTTTAGCTTTGAGGAAGAGTCAGGAAAGTGACAAGATCGCCGCAATAAGCCGTGCCACTACTCAACCTCAACCTTCTTCAGTGCATGCTTCAAATATGTCATCTATCCATCCAGTAGACAAGATGGAGGATTGGGCAAGAGTCCGACACTCTGACTGGAAATCTTGCAACCCCAAGTTTCCTCTGTTTTCGTTAAAAAAATAATTCAGTGAATTAGTGAAGCCTCGGCCCAAACTCCCTCAATTTTGGGGTCAGATCCCTTGGATTAAGACGGGACCGCAGGAATAGAGGACACCCAAGAAGATAACGTAACAGAAGAAGTTGGGATAATAGAAGAAAATGCAGAACTTCAAGATAACCTGGATTTTTAATCCGCCCCCGCCCACCGAACATTAAACTGGCGGGGGCTCGTGATGGGACAATCGCAGACAAACCCTCCATTTATAATCACCTCACAATACAAGGGGTAACAGCTAGACTTTTCATTGACACGGCAGCTTCCCGTTCATGCTTATTCTCTTGCTTCTTTCAACAAAACAAAACCACTTTTGGCCCTCTCCAACCCTTCACCATAGTTTTAATTGACGCAAATGATGGCATCATTCCAAATAGTGGTGAATCTGCTCCCCTTTACGTAAGCACCAACATTCCTGATCACGGTAAGCATCATACTTTCATGATATTCCCCTCCAAAGAAATCAAATATGATGGTTACCTAGGTTTTGACCTACTCACTTCCCTTCATGCCACCATTGACTGTGTCCAAAGAGTAATCAATGTTGCCCCTCCAACCAATAAAAAAAAAAAAAAAAAAAAAAAATCTAACGTAACTCCGGCCATATGCCACAAAAGCAGCATTAAACAAACCATTTGTACCATCAAAACAATTCAAGCTGTCATTTCAAAATCTATTACACTACCACCTATATCACGAACAGTGGATTCCTATCCTACCTACTTTGCCTGGTGACGTCATTATCACCCCCCCGAACCTCCAAAGCCCTTTTGATAGAAATTGCCTTACCGCTCCAGCCATCATTCCTGACCAACTTAATCATATCAAAATTGCCAATATTTCTGATCACCTCCTTACTTTGCCAAAAGGATTAGCCATAGGAGAGCTAGAAAACCATGATGAAGAACTATCGTTACCTGAGGATAAAGAATCCTCCCCTCTTCCTAAATTTCCTGACATCCCATCACAATTAACCTCTCAACAAACGCAAGACCTACAAGACTTAATTACTTAGTTCCAAGACATATTCGCCACGTCCAGCCGCAACGTAGGAAAAAACAAATTGCTTCAACATCCCATTCATACCGTAGGACCACCTATTCGTCAGCCTATCCGCAGAAAAAAACCCATCCAGAGACAAGAGGAAGAAACTCAAGTAAAAGAAATGCTAGATACTGGAGTCATCAGATCATCCACCAGCCCTTGGTCTTCACCAGTAGTACTAGTAAGAAAAAAAGACGGCTCTACTCGGTTTTGCATCGATTACAGACAACTGAATGATGTAACCATTAACCTAACAAGTGCGCATGGGGGTAATTAGACACCTCTCCCTGTGCGCATGTATTTGAGGTGTTTCCGTCACTAAAATATTCATTGTACCATTAATAGCATTAATACTTATCCATACGCGCCTATTATGGGTTGATTATAAAGGTATCAACCTGAAACAACAATAAAACGAGTGAAAACAGCGTTTGGATGGTCAAAATCGGAGATATAGCCCGCGAGTTGTATAATGTATGGGTGAGGCAAGCTGCTTTCCCGCCAATTTCCCCCAAGGCCACTGAGACACAGTCGATCGATACTCTCTCTCTCTTTCTCTTGCACTCGCTTGCCATCAGTGATGACAACGCCCTGCTTGCAACTCGCTAATGTTAGCACGAAAATATACCTCAGAATAAGGGAATAACAGGGAAAATAGGTGATAACTGAAGGAGAGGAGGAAAGTGGGGAAGGAGGGGAGGTAGAGGACTGAGATTTTGCATGGCCCAGGGGCCCAAAAAAAAATAAAAAAATAAGAAAATATATATTTTTTGTTTTTTCGATGTCAAAAGTTGATTTTTTTTTCTCTGACTCTTAAGAGTCTTCCCGCAGTCCGCCGGGGGAACTCTTAAGAGTCTCCCCGCAGTTCCCGGGTTAAAGATGCGACCCACTACCTCGCATTGACGATTCATTAGACTCCTTGCTTGGCGCTAAATGGTTCACCACCTTAGAGCTCCAAGCCGGATATTGGCAAGTGCCCGTACTTCCGTAACACCAACAAAAAACGGCCTTCGCCACCAGTCAAGGGAGACTAAACAAGTTTACCGTGCTACCTTTTGGACTGTGCAACTGTCCCGCCACCTTCTCCCGACTCATGGAATCTGTATTGCAAGGATTAACCTGGGAAACGTGCTTAGCATACCTGGATGACATCATTGTTTTGGGAAAACTTGGGCAGCACATACAATGCCTTCGCCAAGTCTTCCAACGGATTCAGGAGGCAAATTTAAAACTCAAGCCCTCCAAATGCATACTAGCATAGAAAGAAGTTCAATTCCTCAGCCACCTAGTCTCCGAAGAAAGAATCTCCCCTTATCCTTCAAAACTCCAAGCAATTACTGCCATAACCTACCAACGTCAAAGGAGTCAGAGCTTTCTTAGGTTTAGCCTCCTACTACCGTCGCTTCGTTAAAAACTTTGCCACCATAGCCAAGCCACTTTATGAACTAACGAGAAAAGAAGAACCATTCCTGTGGATAACTCAATGCCTACAAGCTTTCCACTCCCTCAAAGATTTACTAATAGCAGCACCAGTCGTTTCATTGCCCGACTATACCAAGTCTTTCTGCATTTACACCGACGTGTCACAGTTCGGAATTGGAGCAGTTCTCCCTCAAACTAGAGACGGAAATAAGCCCATCATTGCATGTGCAAACATGACACTAAATCCAGCAGAAATTAACTTTCCAGTCACTAAGAGAGAATGTTTAGGAATAATCTGGGCCCTTCAATACTTTAAAGCTTATTTAGCCAGAGTCAAAGTCACTATAATCACAGATCACACCCTCCAATTAATGGCTCCGAAAGTCAGACAAAAAAAACGCCTTGACAGTGAGATGGCGGGAATCTCTCGAAGATTATAAGATTATAAGATTAATAGCCTATAGACCAGGAATATTGCACACAAACGCTGATGCTGTCTCCAGACTTCCCCTGCTGTTGCTATCTGATGCCAGGACCTTGGATTTCTGTTCGTGAGAAGCAGTTCCCGTTGACGTCCAGCCAGCCGAATCTACGATCCACGTCGGCCAGACTTGTACTCGAACTACTACCCTCCCAAAACCTACCCTAAGTGTCTCTAAGTGTCTTACGTTGTGATTATTGATGTGAAGGTAAGGTGAAATATGCGAGTATTCCAGAGCTAATTTTTATTTAGATCTGTGCCCAAGATCGATATTTATTGCGTTATGTATTAATCCTTCAGAACTATATGAATTATTGAATAGATCTGTGTCCAAGATCTAAGTTTAACTTGTGTCTACTATCTTATAAATCATAATACACATACGTTACATACTCGTGTTAACTGATATCTAGCCAAATACTCACAGATTTTCCTTGTATATGTCCATTCTATAATGTATGTAACAAGTCGAAGTTGAAGTATATAACGTGTATCTATTCCCTATTCAAATCCAACTTTTACCTAGAACCTACGCTCAATTTCATATTTACTTGAACGAAGACTTGTTCATTTATAAGAATCATTACTGATTAGAATCTTAATTTGAGTCTAATTACTTCAAATATCCAATTTACGTTTTGTGATCCTGTGTTTTAATTTGTTTCTTTGTGAATAACTTATTCACTTATTCTATTATGAAATAGATAATTTCGATCCATCTCGTCTAGGAATTCTAGCTCTGTATCTATTATCTAAGTATTTCGCAATCTCGAATACAACGCTAATTCGTTCTGTATTCCTTATAGGAATCTGTTAACTCGTTCAGAACTCCTTCATACCTTACCAGGTATGTCTATCTAAGTGCAACGATGTCATGTACGCCATATTATACTATTAGCATTATTATAACTATTAGTTATCGGAATCTCTTAACTAGTTCAGATCTTCATACCTTACCAGGTATTTTTATCTAAGTGCAACTTCGTCGTGTATGCCAATTTTATACTACTAGTATTATTATAACTATTAGTACACACTATTTTATTTATGCGTTCTTTAACCTCCTGTAGTCAAAATATCATTTGATTCAGGTCAGGTTGTATTCAACATTTAATTCTGAGTCAGTAGATCTAAATCATTAAATCTGAATTCCTCAACCCGTGAGATTATTATTACATATACTAGTTCAGTAATTGTATATTCATAATATAATTTAGATTATTATTACATATACTAGTTCAGTAATTGTATATTCATAATATAATTTAGATTATTTACATATACTAGTTCAGTAATTGTATATTCATAATATAATTTAGATTATTATTACATATACTAGTTCAGTAATTGTATCATAATATAATTTAGATTATTATTACATATACTAGTTCAGTAATTGTATATTCATAATATAATTTAGATTATTATTACATATACTAGTTCAGTAATTGTATATTCATAATATAATTTAGATTATTATTACATATACTAGTTCAGTAATTGTATTCATAATATAATTTAGATTATTATTACATATACTAGTTCAGTAATTGTATATTCATAATATAATTTAGATTATTACATATACTAGTTCAGTAATTGTATATTCATAATATAATTTAGATTATTATTACATATACTAGTTCAGTAATTGTATATTCATAATATAATTTAGATTATTATTACATATACTAGTTCAGTAATTGTATATTCATAATATAATTTTTCTCACAATAAACTAACTATGTAATTAATTGTAAAAACAATTCAGCTCCCTTCTCCTTTTCAAATTAAAGTATTCCTCTCACATTCAAGAGAATCATCGTATTAACCGCACCAGTTATTTTCCGCACCGCAGTCTAGCAGATGACCTGTTTGACTTACCTTGTCATTTTTATATACACGCGGCTACCTTTGAATTCCTCGGGCGTACCACGCCCCGCGCTCTTGAACGATAACTATAGAAATCTTTGTGCGGTTAACCATATTGTTTAATAACAAATCCCGAGTTCAAATTAATACTGTTTGAACTTATTAGAATACTTCACGATAGATACTCAACTCTCATAGATATTATTATCAAGGGTTTATTCTATGTATAATTATGTATGTCTATATATAATTGCATATTTCCACAGTAATACTATCCATTATTTTATGTTCATTTTTATGTTATACTGAGACCTGTTGTGTTCTAAATATATTCAGTGATTTACCATAATAGCTAAGTGAAGTTAAAGTTCACATTATTAGGTCCAGATATATATATGATTTAAGATATATAGTGTGCTGTAACTATATGCACCAGTTCTCTTACTATTACCACATAGTAGCTAATCGAACCCAATCAACTTATTTCCATGTCATTGAATCAATAAGAGTTTATAATTATCTATGCGTATTTATTGTGTTTATTACAACCTGATTGAGTACATAATTGTGAATAAGAACGTGTTCAATGTGTCCCTGTTGAGCATTTATTGAGTCTAAAAGTCCATAGTTGGATTTGAGTAAAGACAATAACGAAGCTAAGCTGTAGTACATCCCGGCATATCACTGGCGGCAGCGGTGACTCGATACGGTATATCAACGAGAGTTTCTTATATACATTTTTGTTTGAGTACTCAGTCAGCATTATCACACAATACGTACCTGGAAATAGTCAAACCGGTCCTGGACATTATGTTCAGAAATGAGGACACTTCCAAGATCCATGTGATAGTAGTGAAAATAGGCAAATATGCATCCACAGTATTAGGGTATGTGCAGGATAACTTACCTGGGTTAACCTGTTATCAGTTAACCTAAAAACTCCCTACCTGCTCCACAAAACTTCGGAAGATGTGAGATATAATCCTCGTATCATTTTCCAAGCTATCCCCTCCACATTGATGACAATTCCTCCTCATCATGACAAGTGGATACCTCTTGTGCTCACCATCATAGGAGATGTCATTTTGACCCCACACCTACAAAGCCCTTTCTATGGGGCCTGCCTAACCGCTCTTAGACCTGCTACCAAATCAATTCAACTGAAATCTTAACTGTGCCAAATTGTCCTCAGGTTATCATTAACAATTTTGGTGAGTCCCGCACATACCGTAACAGACATGTACGTAGATTTCAGCCTATTGATGAGAATATGTTTTGCTTGCAGATCCTGAACAGAATGACATATTCTATCTATCTATCTATTGCCTGACGCCGTGATCCCCGAAGGGGTGGCCACGAACGAACCGCCCCCATACACCTCTGTCCCCAGTCAGTCGACGCCCCTCCCCCCAACCAGCACCGCCTTCGTTCATGTACTTCCTCACTCCATCCTTCCACCTCTCATTCGGTCTACCTCTCCCTCTCTGTCCCTCCACCTCGCTCTCGTACACCCTCTTAGTCATTCTCTCGCTTTCCATACGTTCCATATGGCCGAACCATCTCAAGTTTTTCCTTTTCACACTTTCCAGCACATCTACCTCCACACCACACCTCCTTCTTACTTCCTCATTAGTCTGCCTATCCCTCCATGTAACTCCGCACACACTCCTTAAGTAATTCATTTCCACTGCTCTCACTCTTGGTCTGAGTCTCTCAACCAACGTCCATGCTTCGGTTCCGTAAGTCAGTGTCGGGATTACCACACTGTCATGCAAGGACTTCTTCACTTCCATACTGACCACCCTATTTCTTGTTACTGCTTTTAGCGTTCCTACAACCCTCTTCCCCTGTTGTACCCTCTCCCGCACTTCTTCATCCTTAGTCCCATCTTTACTCAACACACTGCCCAGATACTTAAAAGAGTTGACGACCTCCATAGCCTGACCGTTCAGCTTTACCTCACACTCTGTGACTTCACCCCTTTCGAAGACCATAACCTTGCTCTTCCCCGCATTTACCTTCAAATTTCGTTTTTCGCACACTGTTCCAAACTCATTTACCAGACCCTGCAACTCCCATTCATTATCACTCATCAGAACTGTATCATCCGCAAACAGCAGTATAGGTAGCTTCCACTCAATTCCCTCCCTTTTCAGCGATACACCAACATCCACTGCTCTTGATAGTATTTCTTTCATGACTCCATCCATATATACAGTAAACAACCACGGGGACATCACACACCCCTGTTTCAAACCAACATTCAGGTCAAAGAACTCGCTCTGCTCACTCTCCACTCCACATGTACTGCCGCCTTTGCACCCTCATACACGCTCTTCACTGCTTTCAGCAACTTGCCCTCTACTCCGTATATTCTAAGTACTTTCCACAAACCTTCTCTATCCACTCTGTCATAGGCCTTCTCCAAGTCCATAAAGGCAACATACACCTTTTGTTTCTTCTCCAGATATTTCTCCACAACACAATTCAGGGTAAAAATCTGATCTACACATCCTATTCCCTTCCTAAAACCTCCCTGCTCGTCACCTATCCATTTCTCCGTTCTCACTCTCACTCTCTTGTGACGCACGTCAGCTCCCCAGCGACCACGAGGGGGCGGCGGTTGGCTCCCTATCCTCTTCTCCCCTCTCCCCAGGCAGTGAAATGGGCTACAGTTATCAGAGAATGTTGTCCTTTCTTTCATAGTGTTCGTGTTGTTTCAGACAGTCCCGTGGTGGTCTTTACTTTCGTCTGTGACAACGGGAAGTATTTTATATCGTTAGTAGAATGTAAGATGTATTGTGGAGGGAGAGAGAGAATATCGCGAGCGTGGTGGTAATATGTGCATGCGTAGGTATGTGTTGCCTCCCTCACTCGAGGTATTTTCCCGCCTGCGCGCTTTCCTGCGCCCTTGATTGGCTGGTGGTTCCTGGCGCCTTCTGCAGCCCTGCTGCCTGGTGACGTAGTCGTCTGTGATTGGCGGCCGCGGTCCTGGGACGGTGGTGCAGGCTCCGGTCCTTGTGTCTCCCTCAGAGCTCCTCGTAGTGCTGTAACGCTAACATCCCTTTGCAATCTATCAGCCCACCTCACCCCCCTATTGCAAACTTTCTCTACCACTGCTTACCTTCTTCTCTCTGTATGTCCTACTATTAATTAACTGCCCTTCCCCTTGACGTTGATTTCATATATCCGTCACTGTATTGTACAGCGAGCTCTCAGAGATATTATATGTAATTAGTTAGGCATTTTGGATCAGAGGGTTATCCATTTTGGCTTGGGGAGGTTTGACATACTCATCGTGTTGCCCCAACCTTATTTTCTTGGGTGTCTGTCAAGTTAGTCGATGCTAGACTGGGGAGAGGCTATCAGGTTGCAGTTTCCTATGAGCATAGACTTCGTTGAGCCTATGCAACTGTACCGGATACCTGCGGACGCCTAGGTCATTTTCTTGTCTGCGTACCTTAGAGCCTAGCACTGTTGGCGTGAGGGCGTTGGCCTAGTCCACCCAGCACTGTGCTAGCTCGTTAGCTTTTGACTTAGGAGGGTCGCCAGGAGAGAACCAGGTACACGAGACCTGGATCTCTCAAGAGAGCACCCCGTCATTTAATGTAACTAGGCGCACAGACTTGAGAACGACACTAGGCTACCGAGCAGGTGGCTCGGCCCAGGTAGCTTAGCCTACGACTCCCCTGCTAGACTTCGTCCACCTGGCAGACCCCCGATTATGGTTTATAATCTCATTTTTTTTTTTTTTTTTTTTTTTTTTTAAAGAGACAATGAACGGAGGAAGGAAAAACACAGATAAAAGAAAAAGGTCCATGTGCCTAAAGGCATCCTCCATTCATAAAATGTTTGTAACAACTGGATTTAAACATTTGTAGATTGTAAGTTTGTGGAAAGCAATTCGAGGGAAGTAAATTCCAAAGAGTAGTAGCTCTGGGGATAAATGAATTCTGATAAGCAGAAGTTCTGCATTGTGGAGGAGAAAGTGTAAATTCATGGGCGCTCTCAGCTGCCCTAGTTCTACGGGGAAAGATGTGGAGAGGCGGCACAATTGAAGCAAGTTCCTCGGAACAATTGCTGTGAAAATATCTGTAGAATAATGCAAGGGATGCAACGTTTCTTCGTATGGATAATGTAGGAAGGTCCTGTGTGATTGCAGGGTTATTGATTAATCTAATAGCTTTATTTTGAATTTTGTCCAACTGCCTCAATGCAACCACTCCACTTCCACCCCACAGAGGTGAACAGTAATCCATCTGAGAACGCACATGACTTTTATATATTACGGCCAACTGCTCGTCAGTGAAGAATTCTCGAACTCTGTACAGGAGTCCCAGTTTTTTAGAGGCATTCTTAGCAATGCTTCTAACATAATGTGTCCAGCTCAAGTTAGTAGTTAATGTTACACCGAGAATGTCAATATTAGGGGAAGTGGGAATATTTACATCATTAAAAAATATATGGGAGTCAGTGAGATTCTGTCGATTAGAAAATTGAATGTACTTGGTTTTCTGTGCATTAAAGGAAACTAGATTCTTTTGTCCCCATCCATTAATTCTAGAAAGGTCCTGGTTCAGAGAAATTGCAGTGTTTATTTTTGAATTTATAAGATCGGGTTGGGTGAAAGAATTGGTAAATGTGAAGGAACTGTGGAGTGTTGAGTCATCTGCGTAGGAATGTATTGGATTATGAGTGGTAGATGTGAGATCATTGATATGAATGAGGAACAGAATTGGGGCCAAAACTGATCCCTGGGGAACACCAGCATTTATTGAGTGAAATTGAGAATAAAGGCCATCTACCATTACACGTATTTTTCTGTTATGAAGATAAGAAGAAATTAGTGGAACTAATGATGCAAGGCCGTAGTGTGACATCTTCGACAATAAGGATTGATGCCAGACTCTATCAAATGCCTTTGATATATCCAGTGCTATTGTATGTGTTTCACCATGTTGGTCTGTATCTTGGTTGGTTGTGTATATGTGTGCAGCATTATTGCCCCTTATGTTTATAGTAAGTCGTGATTGTTGCTGAGAGACCCAACCAGAGCAGGCTAGTGCCTGGTGGGAGAAAGCACATCTTTTTGTGGTTAGAGTTTAGACTGCCGACTGTTTTATAATTACACCTGTGCCAGATAACACCGTATGTCCCTACACTATATATGTTCCCACAGTAATAATACACAGTTCAGAATCCGATACGTACTTCTTAGTTGCATCTGACTTTTGCAGAAGATTCCGGCATGATTCTTTAGGACTTTCTTTGTTTCTCTTTCTTTCAGACAGGAGTGACAGTTTACTGATTATTTAACGTAACGTTAATTATCCTTCTTCTAGTTTGCTATTAAATCGTTTCTGCGATTTAATTACGCTATCTATCTTTTTCCTTGTATACTTTAATAAAGTAATCGTATGTTGCATGAGTATAGGCTGCTTCAGTGATCATCAGCCTATAGTGTGCACCTTTTACCGAGTCATCGGATACCTCGTTGTCCAGGCACGACTCAGGGCGGTATAGGTGTTTTGTTCTCCAGTGGTTCAGGCAGGGGTTGGAACTAGTGTTACCGTTGTTGCATTTAGCCTTATCTAGTCCAATGAAGAAGAGCCCTGTGTCTTGTAGAACCTGGATCGTAACAAATGGCGACCTTGCTTATGATTTTGTGAACTTAAGAAATACTGTGGGAGTATAGTGGTAATTTTTTGTTATTGAGGAATACAGTGGACACAGATTTTCTTTGGCAAGCAGTATAACACATAAAGAGGCTTCAGATAACTTTAGGTGAATAGGTGCTTGCATAAGAGATTATTGATATTTTTTTTTTTTTTATAAACTTGCACACTTCTCAGTATACACCATGTCTAGCAACAGCTCAGTTAACGGCGATAATCAGACAGTACAGCCTACGGGTGTTGAGCATCAGCAGGAATTTAATGATGGCATCAGAGTTATTAATTGTGAGGCTGATGCGAGGAAGTTTTGTGTGGAGATACCAGTAATAGCGAGTCGGTTGGAGGGGATTGATTGCTATGGTCTGCGTTGTTTGGCCACGGTCCTGGGGCGTGTCGGCTTTGGCAGCATGTCTAGGAGTGACCTGGTGGCTTGTGTGTTGGGTGGTGGCAGTGGGTTGCAGGGTGGAGCCGGGGCTTGGGAGCCTTTATCCAAGCCTCCCTTCCACTCTACTCCTATCGCGCCCCCTCGGTTACCAGACCTTGGCACGCTTCCGCAATCTGATAGTCGCTGGCAGCGTGGTTTGCCCCTGGGTGAGCCACTGGGTGGGTCTCCTATAATTGCTCCTCCCCCTCAGGGTTTGACTGCTGATATGTTGTTGCAACTGGAGTTGGCTAAGATCCAGATCCAGCGTGAAGTTGAGATGGCTGAGGAGAGGGCGGAGATGTCTAAGATCCAGCGTGAAGTTGAGATGGCTAAGATTCAGGCTGAGGAGAGGACAGCATGCCGTGAGGCAGAGTTGCAGGTTGAAGCAACTAGGTACTGTGCTGAGATGGATGTTGAAAAATCTAGGGTGGAGACAACAGGGCGGCATCTCCGTTCTGGGAATCGTGGGTCTGAGTCTTTATCGCACTTGATTAAATTAGTCCCTGTGTTCGATGAGTCTGGAGTGACTGAGTTTTTTGCACGGTTTGAGAAGAAGTGTCGGGAGCATGAGTGGCCGGAGATTAAGTGGGCATCCCTTGTATCATCAAAGCTTGTTGGGAAAGGTCTCAAGGCATATGACTCGCTGTCATTGGAGGACTGTACTAACTATGTGGTGTTGAAGGAGGCTGTGCTCCGGGCCTATGAATTGCAACCAGAAACCTACAGGTTGAAATTTTGGGGCGTTGTAAAGAGCAAGGAGAGCTCTTTCTTTGAACATGCCCGGGAACTGACTGACACTATGGGGAACTGGCTCCGGTCTGAGAATGCGACAACAGTTGATCAGGTTAAGCAGTTATTTTTGTTGGAGCAGTTCTTCCGGTGCACAGGCAGCGACCTGACAATAAACCTGAAGGAAAAATGCCCTAAGACCGTAGAGGAGGCAGTTAAGCTTGCTGACCTCCGGCTTTCTTTGATTCGTGGGTGCGGGTATGCTCATCGAAGTGAGACAGGTAACAAGGGGCATAACACTCCACCCCCCAAAGTCAATGAAGCACAAAATAACACTGTAAAAAGTAAGAGCAATGATACCCATTATAACTACAAACACAAAACCGTCCCGTTTTCAAAGGGGCAGGGCCATTCCCCACCACCTCAAGGGGGGAAGTCTAGTGGTGAAGTGAAATATTTTAAATGTCAGAAGGTGGGTCACTTTGCACGTACATGTCCGAGTAATATTCCTGCTAAGCCTGTGTCTTTGGTTCGCAACATGAGGGTGTCTCCGAATTCTTCTGCGTCTGCCGGGGTAGGTGGTAATTTTTTTTTTTTTTTTTTTTTTTTTTTTTTTTTTTTTTTTTTTATATGTGATTGAGGGAGGCAAAAGGCATAACTGCCTATAGCGAGTGCCCCCCCCCATAGTTGAAAGAGTGACAGGGCCAAAATCAAGGGACGTTCGAGCCAAAATACCTTGACACACAGAGTTTGAAGCAATTTAAGTCATAGGAAGAGGGAAAGACTGATTCTGGGAGAGAGTTCCAGAGCTCAGCTGTTGAGTAGAAGAAAGTTTGAGAGTAACGTTTCACTCTTGGGTTGGAGAGTTGCACAGAGTAGGGGTGGGATTGAGTTGCAAGACGGGTACCACGTGCCCTACGTAAAGGAGGTGGTATGCACTGGGATAGCTCTGAGGAACACTGATTATTATAGTAGCGATAGAATAGCGAGAGAGATGCAACATTGCGGCGGAGAGAGAGAGATTGCAGAGAGTTGGTGAGTGGACGGGAGTTAATGATACGAAAGGCCTTCCTTTCAACTTTGTCTAGGAGAGCGGTGTGAGAGGAACCTCCCCACACATGTGAACAATACTCAATACAAGGGCGCACTATTCTCCTGTACAGAGCAAGAAGCTGTGCAGGGGAAAAGAACTTCCTAAGGCGGTTGTGCACACCCAGCTTCTGGGAGGCTGCCTTAGCAAGACTGGTAATATGGTCCTTCCAAATGAGAGCAGAAGAAAAAGAGACACCAAGAATATTGAGAGAAGATGAAGGGTTGATTTTTGTATTGTTGAAGAATAAGGGATAGTCCGCTGGGAGATCCTGACGGGTAGATAGATGGAGAAATTGGGTTTTGGAAGCATTAAAGTTAACAAGGTTTTCTCTGCCCCAATTGGAAATAGTATTTAGATCAGAATTTAAGAGTTCTATGGCTTCATTACGTTTGTCGTTGAGGGATTGCTGGCTGGGGCGTTCTGAAAAACTAATGGAGTAGTGTAAGGTTGAGTCGTCTGCGTATGAATGGATGGGAATTAAGGTACAGTTAAGAAGATCATTTATAAAAATTAGAAAGAGAATAGGAGATAGGACAGAGCCCTGAGGAACACCGGAGTTTATAGGGTGAGGAAGTGAACAATGGCCGTCCAAAGGCGGCGGCTATGGAACGGCCGGAAAGGAAATTAGAGACAAAGGCACAGATGGAGGGATAGAAACCGAAGGAGGGTAGTTTAGAAATTAAAGATTTATGCCAGACTCTATCGAAGGCTTTCGATATGTCTAGTGCAATAGAAAAAGTCTCACCGAAGTCCCGAAAGGAGGATGACCAAGAGTTAGTAAGATATGAAAGAAGATCACCAGTAGAGCGACCCTTAAGGAAGCCATACTGGCGATCTGAGAGCAGATTATGAGAAGAGAAATGCTTAAGAAATTTTGAAGCAAGAATAGTTTCAAAAACTTTAGAAAGACAAGAGATAAGAGCAATTGGACGATAGTTGGAGGGTTGAGAGCGGTCACCCTTCTTTGGGACAGGTTGAATGTGAGCAAACTTCCAGCATGAAGGGAAGACGTTAGAGGATAGACAGAGACGAAAGAGTTTGCCTAGGCAGTTGCAGGGACACAGCCTGTGAAGAAGGGTTTGGAGGGCTCGACATCTGTTCAAGACACTTTTTGCAGCCATCGAGGGCACGGGCTTGTGAGCTGGGGGAATACTAAACATCAGGTCAAATTATTTTGTGACGCTGGGGCATCACAGGCACTTCTTAAAAATTTCACAGGCAAACCTATAAATGCGGCTCGGGTTGTTGTGGTACAGGGGATCAATGCTACCAGGTCATACCCGTTGATTAGGTTGGAGCTGGAGGTGGATGGTGTGTGTCGTGAACTTGATGTTGGGATCGTAGAGAGCTTGCCAGTTGAGGGCGTCGACCTCCTTCTGGGCAACAACTTTGCGGTGCTCACTTCGGAGGTTCCACCCTTAGTTGTTGCCGAGAGGGCGGCCGACGCTAATAGGGAGAATCGGGAGTGGGTCGAGAGGTGTCAGCTTAAACAGATGGCCTGTGCAGTCACCCGTTCTCACGCGTCAGTTCAGTCACAACCATTGTCTCAGTCTTCAGACCAGCGGAGGAACGGTCGGAAGGAGCAAGCTGAAGCTGGGAGTTTTGTGAGTTTTGCTCCAGCGGCTCTCCTTAGCGGCTTAGTACTTGACCCAGAGGTGAGCTCCAGAGTGGCCCTAGAACCAGTCACCCCTAGTGACATGGTTGGGCGTGATGGCACTCCGCGACTTAGTAGTTCCCAGTTGGAGGAGAGTTGTGGGAACGGGGCTATCAAACACGAGGACGGGGAAAACATGTCATGTGAACCTGTTGGAGGAGTTTGTGAGGCAACCACCTGAGCAGCCTACTGTCCCTGCGTTGGTCTGCAGCGGCCAAGGTGGAGGAGGAGAGGGGGGCAGTAGGGCACAGGTGGAGGAGAGTAGGGATTGTCATGTCTCGGCGGAGCAGTGGGCGGTGGACACGAGTCTGGTGGGTGTGGAAGCGCTAGAGCCCCTGCCTGAGCAGCAGTGTGCAGTGCTCCAGCACCAGCTCGGTTCATACCCCACTGGTCGTGCCGAGCCCCTGAGCCTCACAACTCGGGCGGTGCAAGATGTTCCACGGGCAGGTCACGTGAATGTTGAAAGAC
Source organism: Paralithodes platypus (assembly GCA_032716605.1). Classification (NCBI taxonomy): domain Eukaryota; kingdom Metazoa; phylum Arthropoda; class Malacostraca; order Decapoda; family Lithodidae; genus Paralithodes; species Paralithodes platypus. The sequence continues at coordinate 58,292,971 of CM064575.1, read as the reverse complement.
CGTTAGCCTCGTTTCGGTGGTTCAAGGTGGGCGACGAGTCTTGGACATGGTTGTCAGGTCAGGGTCGACCCATGGCTGCCAAGGGTGGTAGTCAGAAGGAGGACATTGAGCAGATTGGTGAGATTGGCTGTGGAGTGGATGTGCCCGGTCGTCGCATAGCCTCCCAATGCTGCTCTAGTCGAATGTAACAGCCCTACCATAGACCGACTGTATCTGGCCATGTCGCTAAAAGTGGTGATGCTGCGCAGGCAGATGTAGTCGTAAGGAATGCGGGGGTGCGCATGTACGGTATCGGCGGGGAAGCCTTAGCAATAATGAACTATGGGGGTGACTGCACAGGTGGTACTGATTGTCCCTCTCATGACCTGGCTGTTCTAGGGACGAAGGTGGAGAAGGAGGGAGACTACAAGTTAGAAGCTGCGGTCTCGGCTGGGTTGTGAGAGGGCACTAGGCATGTTGTTCTGCGAGATAAGTTGTTTACTAGGCTGTGGCAGTGCATCCGCATGTTTGTTGCTTCTCCAGGCCTGATGTACGGGGTAGAATCCGACATGGAGGCTGGAGACATTGCGAGGCTCAGTTTAATTCCCTACCGTATAAATCCTGCTAAAAAGCCTGTCGTGAAAACAGAGCTAGACGGCATGTGGAAAAAGGGTCTGAGGGATAAAGGATATTGTGAGTGGTCGTTGCCAGTGAGTTTTCAACCTGAGTTGAGTGGCAAGATCAGTGTGTGTGCATTATCCCTGACAGACACCTATACATTGCCCAAGGGTCTGAGGGATAAGGAATGTCGTGAGTGGTCGTTGCCTGTAACTTTGCAACCTGTGTTAAGTGGCAAGATCAGTGAGTGTGTTGATTGCGAAAGTGTGTATGCATTATCCCCGACAGACGCCTATACCTTATCGAGAGTTGACGACACCATAGACCGCCTCGGGGCTGCATCGCCTATCACGAAGGTAGAACTAGTGAAAGGTTATTGGCAGGCCCCGTTGCCGGAAAGAGCGAAGAGAAATGCCAGTCTTATGATGAACTGGGCAGTTTATCAGTGACAGGTGTTGTTTTGCTGCCGGGACACAAGTTGGATGTGTGGCATGCTAAGGGCACTGATAATGTTTTGGCTGATTGTTTGTCACGGGAGGGTTTGTTTGCAGGAGAACCCTCGCCGTTCAGTCAGTGTGTGTTGAGCGTGGAGGAAAATAGGCTACATATATTAAAGCCGAAAAAACAAAAAACAACAACAATAAAATTTAAAATCAACATAAAACAAATCTTTCTTTTATAGTAAATTTAAGTATGTTTTGTTACAGCTGAAGCACTAGCTATTAGTGGGCTGAGTTTCGTAGAACTCGCTTTCGGAGCGTAACAATTTTAAGTTTTGCTATTGTGTTGAGGGGGTAAATATGTTTGTTTCATTTTATAAGTAGTTTTTTTGTGAAACCTATATGCTGTATTATTGTGCTGGGGTGGGGAGGTTAGGTAACGTGTGCCGATTTCAGATATCAGAACTTGCCTAATGTTAAGTGTCTGATATCTTGGGGGGGGGGGGGGGGGGGGGGGTGACGCACGTCAGCTCCCCAGCGACCACGAGGGGGCGGCGGTTGGCTCCCTATCCTCTTCTCCCCTCTCCCCAGGCAGTGAAATGGGCTACAGTTATCAGAGAATGTTGTTCTTTCTTTCATAGTGTTCGTGTTGTTACAGACAGTCCCATGGTGGTCTTTACTTTCGTCTGTGACAACGGGAAGTATTTTATATCGTTAGTAGAATGTAAGATGCATTGTGGAGGGAGAGAGAGAATATCGCGAGCGTGGTGGTAATATGTGCATGCGTAGGTATGTGTTGCCTCCCTCACTCGAGGTGTTTTCCCGCTCGCGCGCTTTCCTGCGCCCTTGATTGGCTGGTGGTTCCTGGCGCCTTCTGCAGCCCTGCTGCCTGGTGACGTAGTCGTCTGTGATTGGCGGCCGCGGTCCTGGGACGGTGGTGCGGGCTCCTGTCCTTGTGTCTCCCTCAGAGCTCCTCGTAGTGCTGTAACGCTAACATCCCTTTGCAATCTATCAGCCCACCTCACCCCCCTATTGCGAATTTTCTCTACCACTGCTTACCTTCTTCTCTCTGTATATCCTACTATTAATGAGACCTAGGAAGCTTTTTTGTTGTCTCATATTTGGTGGTTTCATGCTTGCTAGTGTGTTCTTGTGTCAGGTTAGCAGGGGCTAGACCGGAGGGGAGGCTTTTTGCGATCCTTTAAGTAAAGTCTGCTGGTGCGAGTCCTGTGGACCCGCACAACTTTACTAGGATACCCGTGGGAGTCTGGGGGCATTTTCTTGTCTGTGTCCCTGTGTGTCTAGTGTTGTGTTGTGTGAGGGCCCTTGCCTAGTCCATTCTGCACTGCGCTAGCACGTTTTGCTTTTGTCTTAGGGTCGCCAGGAGAGAGTCAGATACTTGCGATCTGAGTCTCTCAAGAGAGCACCCTTTCAATTAGAGTAATTTGGCGCACAGACCTGGGAACGTCCCTAGGCTAGAGCAGGTGGCTCAGCCCGGGTATCCGCAGCCTATATCCTTCCGGCTAGACCTCTGCCACCTGGCAGATTAACAGCTAGGGGTTTATCATCTCTGTATGCTTGTTATTGTGCCACAGTTTACCGTTTTTGTGAGCATTGTGAGTCAGGGTGTGGCTTAGAGACTCTGTCCGAGCAGGCTTGCCTGACTAAGAGTGAGAAGCACACCTGTATGTGGTTATGTTGCGAGTTGCTGCCTTTATTTAATTATACCTATGCCATTATACACTGTAGGTCCTATCACTAGTATTTATTCCTGCTTATGAGTTAAGAGTTCTCTATATCCGTAACGTACTTTCTTTGCTAAGCATCAGATCCTACAGTAGCCGCATGCAGTTTAGAAACCCGCATCTTGTCTACCTGTACGATGTTTTGAGGACTGTTTGCTTTCACCTTCTTTCACGCAGGGGTGATTAGTTGTATTAATTAACGTAACGTTAAATGTGCTTTCTTCTAGTTTGTTATTAAATTGTTTCTGCAATTTAATTCCGTTATCGATCTTTTCTTTGAAGCTTTAACCCTTATTTAGCGGCGAGCAACATAAGTCGAGTTAAATAAAGCTGGACTATGTGGCGGCGCTCGACATAACTCGAGTGGCAATTTCAGCACGTAATGTGGCTGAGAGAGAGAGACAAGTGGTGGCAGGAGACTAGCGAGCGTATGACTGCTCCAGACCACCGCGGCGAACCTACTGACACAAATCTCAGCTCCCTCCTCCCTCTCTCACTCGCTACATACTCAATTATGTACTGAAAGTACCGAATTACCTGCTTTTTGCACTCGCGTTGCACGGTTATTGCAAGAAAACTATCCATCATACAAGGATCGTTATGGTGTCATTCGAAAGCTCTGTTTATGCCCTTTCAGGGATAGGTACTTGTTTTATGTTCTGGGTCTTACTTAGGCATGAAAATGATCACGTAAACAGCCCTATTTTGGCTAAAAACACCCCGCTGTGCGGTACACATAAATAAACCGCATAGGCCGCTCGTAAGGTGTTAAGTCAACTTAATTGTGTGATCTTTTATATAGCCTGCTTGACTATCAGCTGTCTATAGTGCGTGCACCCTGTAACCGAGTCATAGGATACCTCATTGTCGAGGCAGGACTCTTGACGGTTTAGGGTGGTTTGTTGCCTGGGTTTATAGATAAGGGTTCGATCTAGCGTTTTCCGTTGTTGCTTGTTGCCGCATACCTAGTCCTATAGAAAGAGCCCAGTGTTTATATATCCCAGGACGTAACAAATGGCAACCTTGCATAGGATTTACTGAACAGAGGAATATAGTGGATGTTGGTGTATCGCTGAAAAGGGAGGGAATTGAGTGGAAGCTACCTATACTGCTGTTTGCGGATGATACAGTTCTGATGAGTGATAATGAATGGGAGTTGCAGGGTCTGGTAAATGAGTTTGGAACAGTGTGCGAAAAACGGAATTTGAAGGTAAATACGGGGAAGAGCAAGGTTATGGTCTTCGAAAGGGGTGAAGTCACAGAGTGTGAGGTGAAGCTGAACGGTCAGGCTATGGAGATCGTCAACTCTTTTAAGTATCTGGGCAGTGTGTTGAGTAAAGATGGGACTATGGATGAAGAGGTGCGGGAGAGGGTACAACAGGGAAGAGGGTTGTAGGAACGCTAAAAGCAGTAACAAGAAATAGGGTGGTCAGTATGGAAGTGAAGAAGTCCTTGCATGACAGTGTGGTAATCCCGACACTGACTTACGGAAGCGAAGCATGGACGTTGGTTGAGAGACTCAGACCAAGAGTGAGAGCAGTGGAAATGAATTACTTAAGGAGTGGCGGAGTTACATGGAGGGATAGACAGACTAATGAGGAAGTAAGAAGGAGGTGTGGTGGAGGTAGATGTGCTGGAAAGTGTGAAAGGAACAACTTGAGATGGTTCGGCCATATGGAACGTATGGAAAGCGAGAGAATGACTAAGAGGGTGTATGAGAGCGAGGTGGAGGGACAGAGGGGGAGAGGTAGACCGAATATGAGGTGGAAGGATGGAGTGAGGAAGTACATGAACGAAGGTGGTGCTGGTTGGGGGGAGGGGCGTCGACTGACTGGGGACAGAGGTGCATGGGGGCGGTTCGTTCGTGGCCACCCCTTCGGGGATCACGGCGTCAGGCAATAGATAGATAGATAGATAGATAGGAATATAGTGGTCATTTGTTTTGAGATTCCTTATGATTAGAGGAATACAGTGGACATAGTTTTTTTTTTGGAGCAACCAATATAACACATTAAAGACTTTAAATAACATTAGTATATACATACATACATACATAGGAGATAAGGCACATTCTATAACCGTGATAATTACTGCAGTACACAAACATGTCTAATACATCAGAACACAGTGATGGGTCAGGTCACGATACGGGCTCGGAGGAAGAAAGACCTGTGGAGTGGCTAGTCGATAGCGAGGAGGGTGCTAGAAGATTTTTAGAGGTGCCCCTTACCGCTGCCAGGGTGTTCAAGCTGAATAAGTATGGCTTAAAGTGTGTGGCAGGTCTTCAGGGTCACCAGGGTTTAAGTGGCATGAGGAAAGATCAGCTGAGGACTTTGATATTGGGTTTAGAAGGGAGAGACCTGGGTGGAGAAGCGACTGGGGGCCCCGGTCCCCAGCCCCCCCTCCACTCTACCCCCGTATCAAACGTCAGGGTGCCTGAATTTAGTACATACCCCCAAGTTGATGGTCAATAGCAGCGCTGAATTCAATCACAGGGACCCTCTCCATTAAATGCACCTTCCCCTCCTCAAGGGTTGACTCCAGATTTGTTGTTTCGGCTTGAGATGGCCAAGGTTGAGGCCACCGAAAGACAGGCTAGAGCTCAGGTTGAGGCCGCCGAAAGACAGGTTAGTGTGCAGGCTGAGGTTGCTAGAGCTCAGGCTGAGGTTGCTATACGAAAGGCTGAACTGCAGGCAGAGTCTACTAGGTATCGGGCTGACAGGGAGCTGGAGAGATCTCGAGTGGAGGTAACAGGGCGAAATATTGTGGGAGGTAACAGACATCAGGACCAATTATTGTCGCACCTGCTTAAACTAGTTCCTGTGTTCGATGAATTAGGTGTGGCTGAGTTTTTTATGCGATTTGAGAAGTGTCAGGAACACCAGTGGCCTCAGGAAAAGTGGGCAGCATTAGTTTCATCAAGACTCCTAGGAAAGGGGCTAAAAGCGTATGATGCACTACCTTTAGAGTCCTGTGTAGTTTATGATGAGCTAAAGAAGGCTGTGCTACGGGCCGATGAGTTACAACCAGAAACTTACCGCTTGAAGTTTCGGGGTGTTACTAAGGGCAAGGATAGTACCTTCCTAGAACACGCCCGGGACTTGTCTGATGCACTACGACATTGGCTGCATTCTGAGAGGGCAGCTACTTTTGAGGAGTTGAGTGAGCTGGTTCTCTTGGAGCAGTTCTTTAAGTGCACAGGCGGGGACTTAACATTAAATATAAAGTAAAAAAATCCTAGAACTCTCCAGAAGGCAGCAGAAATGGCTGACCTCCGACTGTCATTAATTCGAGGGTGCGGAGCAGCAGCTAGGAGTGAGTCGGGTGCAAAGGATCGTACCCCTCCCCCTCCCAAGAATTTTGATACACATAAATACACAAAACCATCTAGCACTGACAATAAAACTGAACATAAACCAAATACCGTCCCGTATAAGAAGTCTAATGGTACCTCCCACTCCCAAGGGAAACCAAAGAGTAAAGAGTGCTTTGCATGTCACAAGGAGGGTCACTTTGCAAATGCTTGTCCGAACAAGCCACCAAACAAGGTTATGTCATTGGTCCGCAGCATAGGGGTGTCGCCTATATCTTCTGAGTTTGCCAAGGGTAGTTCGTCAGAGGGTGGGACACAGCCTGTGTTCAAGAGTCCGGAAGGCTCGAACCCTGTCCGCGACGTCTTTGGGGGTCATAGAGGGCATGGTTTTGTGAGGTGGGCTGGCGAAAGGCGAGGAGTTAAGCTATTGCGTGATACGGGGGCTTCTCAGACCTTGTTAAAGAACTTTACTGGTAGACCGATTAACGCTGCTCGGGTGGTGGTAGTTCAGGGGATCAATGCTACGAAGTCCTACCCGCTGGTGCGGATGGAGCTGGAGGTGGATGGTGTGGCGAAGGAGCTGGATGAAGGAATTGTAGAGAACTTGCCTGTTGGGGGCGTCGACCTCCTCCTCGGCAACGACTTTGCGGTGCCTGCTTCTAAGGTTTCACCCTTGGTCGTTGCCGAGAAGGCGGCCGACGTTAGTAGGGAGGAACAGGAGTGGGTTGAGAAGTGTAGCGTACAAACCATGGTGTGTGTTGTGACGAGTTCTCAGACATCCGGAGCCTTGCAGCCACCACCTCAGTCTATCAAACCGCGGAGGAAAGGTCACAAGAAAACGGGAAGTGTTGGTCAATTGGAGAGTTTTGAGCCGGCAGTGTTTCTTGGTGACTCATTATTGGCATCTATGTTAGAGTCTGGAGAGGCCCCGGGGCCTATCACCGCTAGTGCAGGTGCAGGGCAGGAAGAGACTCTGCGACAGCATCGTTATGCGCAGCGTGAGGAAAGGATGGCTCAGCGGGACATTGGAGGTGGAAATAAATTATTTAAGATGAACTTGGATAATCTCGCACCTGCTGATATATGTTCCTTGCAGCTGGAAGATCCTGAAGTCAGGGCGTGTGGTAATGGTGCTATCGAACTGGAGAGCGATGGGGATGCGCAGCCTGGTGATTATTTCTTGTCCGAGGGGATCTTGTATCGGAGACATCAGGATCCCAAGAAAAAGTGGGATGGCGGGTCAGGATTAGTGGACCAGTTAGTAGTACCGAGGGTGTGCCGTGAGAGCTTATTGAGATTAGCTCATGATGTGCCTTTGGCAGGGCACGTAAGACGGAGGCAGCTCTGAGCAAGCTTTTCTGGTGGCCTGGGTTAAAGGCGAGTGTCGTGTCATGGGTGTCACAGTGTCACACTTGTCAAGTTGTTGGGAAACCCAATCAGGTCATCCCGAGAACCCCGTTACAACCTATCCCTGTCATTGGGCCGCCCTTCAGCAAAGTATTTATCGATATGGTTGGCCCATTGCCCCCCACTAGTGCCGGCAATACATTTTTACTAACTGTAATGGATGTAGCAACACGGTATCCAGATGCTTACCCCATGTGCAACGGGATGGCTAAGACTGTTGTCATAAACCTACTTGTCTATTTCTCTCGTTATGGCTACCCTCAGGAGATCCAGTCTGATCAGGGATCCAATATTACTTCTGCTCTGTTTAAGCAGACCATGCAGCAACATGGGATAGTGTCTGTGGTGTCATCTGCCTACCATCCCGAGAGTCAGGGAGTTTTGGAAAGGTGGCACTCGACTCTCAAGAGTATATTGCGGTGTTATTGCATGGAAAATGGGAAGGACTGGGATCTAGGTCTCCCATACGTTTTATTTGCTGCGAGAGAAGTACCTGGGGAGAGCTTGGGATTTAGCCCGAACGAGTTGTTTTTTGGACACAGGGTCAGGGGGCCCCTCCACATAGTCAAGGAGATCTGGGAGGGAGTCACAAAGCCATGCTCGCTTCTAAAGTATGTAGTTGAAAGCCGTGAGAGAATGCTAAAGAGCTTGGAGGTAGCAGGTCGGAACCTTAAGAGTTCACAAGCTCAGATGAAGGACAGATACGACCAGAAGGTGAAGCTGAGGGAGTTTGAAGTAGATCAGGAGGTACTGATACTACTGCCTCTGGTGGGACACCCCTTGTCTCCCAAGTATTCTGGTCCGTATCGGGTTGTAAGGAAGGTTTCTGATTTCGACTATTTAGTAGCTACTCCTGATCGTAAGAAAAAGAACCAACTTTGCCATGTAAATCTGATGAAAGAGTATGTGAGGCGCCCATCCGAGCCTCTCACTGTCCCGGTGTTGATCTGCAGCGATCGTGGTGGAGAAGGAGGAAGGGACAGTCAAGCTGCGGGGGAGGATAATTGGGATTGTCATGTTTCCGCGGATCAGTGGGCGGGGAATTCTAGACAAGTGGCTCACGAGTTGATATTGCACCTGCCTGAGCAACAGCGTGTAGCTGTGCAGCACTTGTTTGATTCAAACCCAGCTGTTTTCGCGGAGCATCCTGGCCTCACTACTCAAGCGGTGCACGATGTCGATGTTGGGGACCACCCGCCCTTTAAATCACGGCCATACCGTGTTCCCCCTATTAAATTACCAGCACTTAGGGAAGAGCTGGATTATATGCTGAAACGTGGGCTGAGTTCTGAAGGTGCAGTAAGGTGGACTTCCCCAGTCACACTGCAGCCCAAACCAGATGGCAAGGTGCGGTTTTGTATAGATTTCCGCAGGTTGAATGGTTTAACCCCCACAAATGCCTACCCTCTCCCTCGCGTGGACGACAGTGTGGATAAGATAGGAAAAGCCAAGTTCCTCACTAAGATAGACCTTGTTAAGGGTTATTGGCAAGTGCCCTTGTCTGAGCGAGCGCGAGAGGTGTGTGGGTTTGTGGTGGACGGTGCCACATATCGTTGCCATGTTATGCCATACGGGCTGAAAAATGCCCCTGCAACGTTTCAGAAATTAATGAACGACATTGTAGCCGACATTCCCAACTGTACGGTGTACGTAGATGATGTCATAATACACGACGATGATTTTAACAGTCACTGTGCTCACATCGGACAGCTTTTTAATAAACTGAATGAAGCAGGTTTGGTGGTAAACCTGGGTAAGTGCGATTTTGTCAAAGCCACAGTTTTGTACCTGGGGTTCGAGGTGGGGATGGGTCAGGTGTGCCCTCCACAGACAAAGATCAAAGCCATCGATCAGTTTCCCCAGCCTACGACTAAGAAACAAATCATGCGGTTTCTAGGTATGATAGGCTATTATCGTCGCTTCATCAAAGGCTATTCGATTGTACTTGCACCTTTAACTGACTTATTATCTAAGGACAAGAAGTTCTGGTGGTCTCCTGAGTGTGCAGAGGCGTTTTCCTTGGTGAAACACTTGTTATGTACCCACCCCATACTCAGGGCCCCGGACTTCAGCAGACCTTTTCAGCTGGCGACTGATGCCAGTGGCATAGGGGCTGGGGCTGCCTTGTTACAGACAGATGATGAAGGTATCGAACATCCAGTGAGTTTTTACAGTAAAAAATTCAATAGTACACAAAGGAATTACTCTGTAATTGAAAAAGAACTCCTGGCGATAGTGCTGGCGCTCAGGCACTTCGATGTATATGTTCCTGCTTTCGGACCAGTCGTAGTGGTTTATACCGATCATCACCCTCTGAAATTCTTGAATCAGTTTCATAACCGGAATATGAGGCTGACCAGGTGGTCACTCATGCTTCAGGAGTATAATCTGGACATACGCCATATTGCCGGTTCTGATAACGTGATAGCGGATTTTTTATCAAGGGTGGATGATGTTGGTTAGACTGCCACAGGATTGAGGGTTGAGTGTGGAGGAAAATAGGCTGTCACTGTAGTTCAGCCGGAAAAAAAACAAATTAAAAAAGCAAAAACCTTATAAATACTCTTTATTTTTATAACGTGTAGAATTTTGTATAAGATGTTGTAGCAGTATCTAAGTTGAATGTTTTCGCTTATTGTCGCTAAGTTAGTTGAACTTGCTCGGTGGAGCGCAACAGTCTTTATTTTGTTTATATATAGTGCCTTGTGTCGCAACAGTGTGTGGTACTATGAGAAGCTTTCTGTTAGATATGAAGAACTTAGTCAAGGGTCTTATATCTTGGGGGAGGTGTGACGCTTCTGCATAGTAGCCACGTGCGGGCATGCGCGCCCATGCACGGCTGCCCAGCCGTTTAGAAACCGGCTGGTGGCAGCCGGCCGGCCGGCTTTTCCTTAGTATATATCCTACGACATTGTAACTAATGTCTGGGATATTCTTATGTTGTTTCACAGCTTGTAGCTGCCCTTATTCTTAACCAACGCATCTTAGTATATTTTATTCTCGATAGTTGATTGTTTCATTATAATATATAAGATGTAAGTCTAGTGAGAGTGGGAGGAGACGAGCGGGAGAGAGAGACCGGCTGGGGGACGTTGCTTCGCGCGGTGAGTCCAGCTTGGGAAGAGCCTGATGTTGCCACATGCATTTGATTGCAACGTTAGGCTTCGTTTCGACTCACGCACAGGGTAGAGGATTTTGACCCGGCAACTGTGTTGAGTGTTGCCAAGCATGGGATGTATTTTGCATGCCTAGGGTGGGGTCCAGACAGATTCAAGACTCAGAGCTCACCTCACTGTCGTACCCTTCGGACCCCCTTGATATCTATCCCTCTCAACCCCACTTAGAAACTTTCTCTCTTACTTTGTATACCTTCCTTCCACTACTTCACCAATCTATTTAATTATCCCATCCCCTTGATAGACCTTATATCTATTAATGTATTAACGACGAGCTCTCAGATAACTAGATAGGATTTTGGGCCTTATGCAGAGACGTAATTGTTAATGAGACCTAGGAAGCTTTTTTGTTGTCTCATATTTGGTGGTTTCATGCTTGCTAGTGTGTTCTTGTGTCAGGATAGCAGGGGCTAGACCGGAGGGGAGGCTTTTTGCGATCCTTTAAGTAAAGTCTGCTGGTGCGAGTCCTGTGGACCCGCACGACTTTACTAGGATACCCGTAGGAGTCTGGGGGCATTTTCTTGTCTGTGTCCCTGTGTGTCTAGTGTTGTGTTGTGTGAGGGCCCTTGCCTAGTCCACTCTGCACTGCGCTAGCACGTCTTGCTTTTGTCTTAGGGTCGCCAGGAGAGAGTCAGATACGTGCGATCTGAGTCTCTCAAGAGAGCACCCTTTCAATTAGAGTAATTTGGCGCACAGACCTGGGAACGTCCCTAGGCTAGAGCAGGTGGCTCAGCCCGGGTATCCGCAGCCTATATCCTTCCGGCTAGACCTCTGCCACCTGGCAGATTACCAGCTAGGGGTTTATCATCTCTGTATGCTTGTTATTGTGCCACAGTTTACCGTTTTTGTGAGCATTGTGAGTCAGGGTGTGGCTTAGAGACTCTGTCCGAGCAGGCTTGCCTGACTAAGAGTGAGAAGCACACCTGTATGTGGTTATGTTGCGAGTTGCTGCCTTTATTTAATTATACCTATGCCATTATACACTGTAGGTCCTATCACTAGTATTTATTCCTGCTTATGAGTTAAGAGTTCTCTAAATCCGTAACGTACTTTCTTTGCTAAGCATCAGATCCTACAGTAGCCGCATGCAGTTTAGAAACCCGCATCTTGTCTACCTGTACGATGTTTTGAGGACTGTTTGCATTCACCTTCTTTCACGCAGGGGTGATTAGTTGTATTAATTAACGTAACGTTAAATGTGCTTTCTTCTAGTTTGTTATTAAATTGTTTCTGCAATTTAATTCCGTTATCTCTCTTTTCTTTGAAGTTTTAAGTCAACTTAATTGTGTGATCTTTTATATAGCCTGCTTGACTATCAGCTGTCTATAGTGCGTGCACCCTGTAACCGAGTCATAGGATACCTCGTTGTCCAGGCAGGACTCTTGACGGTTTACGGTGGTTTGTTGCCTGGGTTTATAGATAAGGGTTCGATCTAGCGTTTTCCGTTGTTGCTTGTTGCCGCATACCTAGTCCAATAGAAAGAGCCCAGTGTTTATATATCCCAGGACGTAACAATACATAATTCCATTTGATAGGTCAAGGTCACAGGTCAAGGTCAAATATAAGGTCAATATGTTCATTGTTTTACTATTCATGTAAACTTCACAACATTTGTTGAGACAGCTGTGCTTTAAATACATATTCAAATTTTAAATGTTCAGACATCATTAAGGTCAAGATGAAGATCAACTATTCCTTAAATACGCCCGATGATCTTTAATTAAATTTGGCACCCTTATTTGGTTTTCCAGGGTTACATCAGAGCGAACAAAAAATGTAACCTACATAAAGGTCAAGGTCACAGGCCAAGATCAAAAGTTAACCTCCTTTATTAAAAATAATACTCAATTTTCGATAAGATGACTATTAGTTGCATTTTACTTAAATAACATATATATATCAATGTTATATAATTATATACAGTATTCAATTTTATATTTTAGAGATGGACCGAATATTCGTTTCGTATTCGTATTTCCGAATATTCGCTATGTTTTTCAATATTCGTATTCGTATTCGTATTCGCATTTCCATTCATTGCTATTCGCAAATAATCGAATATGTTCACGAAACCAATAGAATATATACAAAAATGTTAAATATTAAATTTTAAAGTTAACACAAACGAATAAATAACAGTGTAGATGTGCGTTGGGGCCGCTAAAGTGGAATGAAGGAGAACTGAGCAGTGTTGCTACTTAACTGTATTTAATAGTACCAGATCAAACTAGTGAAAAGTAGGCCTACCAAATTATTCTAAAGTGGAATCACTGCCCGGTAAACGAACGTGTGCTGGACCTGGATATTTGAACCGTCGCAATATTGCCATTTCAGACATATCCAATGTAATAGCATGTCACTAAACTATATTCCATCATATTTCCTCACTGATTTCGTATTTAGTACCAGATATGGACTATTTTATTGGAAAATGTATAAAATGCACTTAAGAGAGTCAAATGTACCAAATCTGGTACTTTAGTACCAAAAAAGCGGCAACATTGGGACTGAGGACTGGAAACAGAAAATTGAATGGATTTAATTTTAATTATTCAATTTTCTATGGCTGAACTATAACAATATATTAATCATTAATTCACACATTTCATTTATGATATTTAAGAAATTATACATTCACATCGTCATTAACTTCTGGTAATTAATTCCATAGTAATTTAATTAACGTTTGTTGGTGACAAAAATAATTCCCAGTTCTTGAAGGATGAAAAAAGGATTGAAATATTCGATTTTCGTATTCGTATTCGCGAAGTTTACAACAAAATATTCGTATTCGTATTCGTATTCGCAAATAGTGAAAATTGATATTCGTTCCATCTCTCTCTCTCTCTCTCTATATATATATATATATATATATATATAGGGGAAAGCAACACCAAGGTAAACACGAACATCTTTATTCTGGTACCGGTGACGTTTCGACATTAACATATGTCATCATCAGACCTAAAGCAATAAGAAATAAATGTATTAATACATTATGTTGACATTTAAAGCAAATATATTTTTAATAATAATTTAGAAAAACATAAAAAGTTAGAAATCGCGAAAAAAGAGATAGAAACAAACACAAACAACATAAACAGCTAAACCATATTGTGAACTACGTGTAGATATTGTAGGCTAAACTGTACACAATACCTTAGAAACATAATAGGTTGGAGGAGAATTCGTGGGTGCCCAAGGTGGGCTTAAGATGGTGAGTGAGGAGGGACTCTGCTATTAACCGGGTGGTGTCACCAGAACAACTGAAAATTACTGAAAAATCTGTTTTGTTAATGGAATGGCCTAAAGGTTCACAATGGTCTCGAATAGCTGAAAAGGATGGTTTAGAAATGGAAAGTCCAGTTCTATAAGATCGACCTAGGTGCTCCGCAACCCTCGTGTTTAAGTGCCGTTTTGATTGGCCTATATAAGTTGCATTACAGCAGCTACATGTATATTGATAAACAATAGAGGATTGCAGAACATCCAGGATACGATCTCTGAATTTGAAATGATGAGACAAAGTATTGGTAGGTTTGAATATTATTCTGAGGGACACTTGGGGATAGAAGCAACGAATCAATTTTGTGACTTTATGGCGTATCGAGTAACTTGATGGTCCTAAAAATGGCATAGTGAAAAATATTACTGCCTTTTTAGCAGTCGTGTTGCTTGTTGTTTTGGTGTTGCTTGCCCTTATAAGACTCCGCTTCCCCCGAGGAGAATCTATTGCCACTACTATATATATATATATATATATATATATATATATATATATATATATATATATATTATAATACTTAAGGTTAAAGGGCAAGGTCAAAGATCAAAAGAAACATGTTAATCATTTCCTCTAAACTCTTCCAAGACTGTTTAACCCTTTCTGTACCAACGACGTATTTTGTACTGTATTCTAGCTATAATTTGACAATTTTGTGGAGCTTAAGAAAGATATTTGGTAGTAAAAATGGTTAATTTAGATAGTTGAAAGCCTGCTAATTAATAGCCTGTTAATTATCTTAACCCGTCCAATTCCAGCGTCGGCTACTAGCCGTCAGTAGATAAGTCACTCCCCAGTCCCAGCGACGGCTAGTAGCCATCAGTAATGTAATTTCCTTGTAACTGCCTGTATCAGTCTGTGTCTGGTACCACAACCGTTTGAGCACTGCTCTCGATATGGCAACACTTCTCAGCTTATATAAGACCCTCTGAAGGCTGGGGGAGCCAGTCTTTCTTCATCTCTTGAGGTGGAAGGTTGTTCTATCTTGCCATCTTGGCCACATTGCTTGGGACTGGGGGGGACTTTTATTACTGTATCCTACGGTACAGTAGGGGTTAAACTGACTAAAATCGTCTATTATTATCCAGTATGAAATGAAAGTAACAGAACTGTACTAAACAGGTTATAATGTAGTGTCACCGAATTTTGCAGGCAAATTTGGTTGCCCAATGCAATGATTGTCCAAATATTGTATTTTTGTTATTCAATGGTCAAGGTGGTAGGTGAAGGTCACATAAATTATTATGGTCACTATTTCTTTCTTTTATAAATTATATATTTGAATTACACCATATTCATAACGCCACAAAATAGTGTTACGCTGACCAAATTATAGATTAAATGTGAACATAAATTTAATTATATATATATATATATATATATATATATATGTATATATACAGTATACTGGGTATATATATATATATATATATATATATCTAGGGTGTTCAAGGTGGGCGACGAGGCTTTGGCATGGTTGTCAGTTCAGGGTCGACCCATGGCTGCTAAGTTTTGTGGTCAGTATCAGGTCATTAAGCAGATTTGTGAGGTTGACTATGTAATAGATACGCCCGACCGTCGCATAGCCTCCCAATGCTGCCCTATTAAAATGCAACAGCCCTACCATAGACTGACTGCATCTGGCCGTGGCGCTGATGGAGGTGATGTTGCGCAGGCAGGTGTAGCCGCAAGGAATGCGGGGGTGCGCATGTATGGTATCGGCGGTGAAGCCTTGGCACTTATGAACTGTGGGAGTGACTGCACAGGTGGTACAGATTGTTCCTCTCATGACCTGGCTGTATTAGGGACGAAGAAGGAGGGAGACTATAGTTTAGAGGCTGCGGTCCCGGCTGGGTTGTGGGAGGGAAATGAGTATGTTGTTCTTCGAAATAAGTTGCAACCTCTTGTTCCTAAGCGCCAAGAGTTGTTTACTAGGCTGTGGCAGTACTTCCGCATGTTTTTTTATTCTCCAGGCCTGATGTCCAGGGTGGCACCCGACATAGAGGCTGGAGACAGTGCAAAGCTCAAGTTGGCTCCCTACCGTATAAGTCCTGCTCGACAGCCTGTCTTAGAAGCAGAGCTGGACTACATGTTGGAGAAGGGTCTGAGGGATAAGGGATATCGTGAGTGGTCTTTGCCAGTGACTTTGCAATCTGAGCAGAGTGGTAAGATCCGTTTTTGTGTTGATTGCAGTATTGTTAGTGCATTATCCCAGACAGACACCTCTCCATTACCCAGTTGACGACCCCATAGACCGCATCGGGGATGCCACGTTTATCACTAAGGTGAAATTAGTGACAGGTTATTGGCAGGTCCCGTTGCCGGAGAGAGCGAAGAGAAGTGCCAGTCTAGTTGTGATGGACTGGGCAGTTTATCAGTGTCAGGTGATGTTCTGCTGCTGGAACACAGTTTGGATGTGTGGCATGTTAAGGGCACTGATAATGTTCTGGCTGATTGTTTGTCACGGGAGGGTATGTTTTAAGGAGAACCCTCGCCGTTCAGTCAGTGTGGGTGTAGCCTCCTACTTTGGTTTGATTAGCATGTCTGCGTTTGGTGCTTGTTGGCAGTGTTGCCACACACAACAAATATATTCTCTCAAGGTTTGTGTCTGAATCTTTCAAGATTGATAAAAAAAAATCAAGGTACGCTAAAATTACAGCCAACTACATACATTTCAATTCCAATCAATGAATTTTCATGCAAAAAAAAAATATATAAATAGGCAACTGCTTAGATATATTCCCTGTAGAAAACAAAACTATACAGAGGATAATTGGAGGTGAGACTAGCCTATACTACAGTTTCAATTTTTAGCTAAAAAATCAAATATAACAAGTAAACCTGTTGTGTAAAAGTTGAATGAGAGAATCACTGCAAGAATGTCTGCATCACTGTATGCTCTTCTTCACAAGCAGAATCTGTTTGATGGGATAGAGGCTTTCCCAGTTTAAGCATTTGGAGGTACTCAGTGTAACCTCAATGATATCTTCCTTATTTTACATCTTCTATTATATCCTTTGATGGAACCCATAAAGAACACTTAGCCATTTAGCGAGAAAATAGCCTGTTTGGATAGTAGTCTGTTCGCCACTGTTAAGTAGAGCTCTGTAAGTCAACTGGTTCAGTTGAGATGACGATTTCAGTGGAGCGAATTTTGCCGTGATGTTGACAATATCGGAGCTTTTCAGACACTAATTTCGTCTTACGTCACAACAATAACATTGATCCGTCGTCTCCTTCTTGTTTTCGGAGGTGCGGTGACGCAACGATCGGCTTTGTTTACATGAATAGGCTGAATAGGCTTGAAAGCTTACTGCCTATTAACAGGACACCCGGGCTGGAAGGGTTAAAGTATGGACACTCATCCTGACTGCCAGTGGTTCGAGTCCGGCTGGGAGTATATAAACATTTAGTAGCGAAGTGTCCAACCACCTACACCATCACGAGGGTTAAAAGAAGGAATTTGATACTTCTACCAGTATTCCTTCCCAACCCGACTCTGATTGGGGGGGGGGGGGGGGAGGGGCTGACAGTTATTTAATCGAAATCCGGCATCAGAGTTGGGTTGGGAAGGAATACTGGTATCCTCCAGTATTCTTGGTGATATTAGTAGTGTTGATGGTGATAGTAGCAGTGATGATGGTGATAGTACTGATGATGACAGTAGCAGAGATGGTAGTAACAGCAGGGGTGATGGTGATAATAGTAGTGATGATGGTGATAGTTGTAGTGATAACAATGACAGTAGTGATGATGGTAGTGACGATGGTGACAGTAGTAGTGATGATGATGACAGTGCTAGTAGTGGTGATGATGGTGACAGTAGTAGTGATGATGGTGATAGTACTAGTAGTAGTGTTGGGTATAGTAGTAGTGATGATGGTGACAGTAGTAATGATGATTGTAAGATGATGGTGATAATAGTAGTAATGATGGTGATAGTTGTGGTGATAATGATGACAGTAGTGATTATGTTAGTGACGATGGTAATAGTAATGGTGATGTTGACTGCTGTAGTGATGATAGTAACAGTTATAGTGATGATGGTGACAGTTGTAGTGATGATAGCAGTAGTGGTGATGGTGATAGTAGTAGTTATAATGATGGTAATAATAGTGATGATGGTAACCCATCGCAGAGTTGGGTATGCCGTTTTGATTTTGGGCAAAGCGGCACTTCTACATTATAACACTAATACAGGAAGATCGAGAGAAAATTATAAGAAGGTAGCGTGAATCGGGCTTCAGAAAAAAAATTAGTCTGAAATAGAGGATATTAATGAGAAAAATACGAAAATTAAGAAGGAAATTTAGATAACACAAAGAAAGAGAAGGAGATAGAAATTAGGATGGAAGCAAAACTCTACTTTGGATAATCCTGTACTATTCCTCCCTCTCCAACCCCCTCCAACTCCTACTTATGCCTAACATCATAATATCTTCCAAAGGATGTACTTCCTACTATACTAAGATACTATACTAATACTAAGGATGTACTTCCTACTATACTAAGATACTATACTAATACTAAGGATGTACTTCCTACTATACTAAGATACTATACTAATACTAAGGATGTACTTCCTACTATACTAAGATACTATACTAATACTAAGGATGTACTTCCTACTATACTAAGATACTATACTAATACTAAGGATGTACTTCCTACTATACTAAGATACTATACTAATACTAAGGATGTACTTCCTACTATACTAAGATACTATACTAATACTAAGGATGTACTTCCTACTATACTAAGATACTATACTAATACTAAGGATGTACTTCCTACTATACTAAGATACTATACTAATACTAAGGATGTACTTCCTACTATACTAAGATACTATACTAATACTAAGGATGTACTTCCTACTATACTAAGATACTATACTAATACTAAGGATGTACTTCCTACTATACTAAGATACTATACTAATACTAAGGATGTACTTCCTACTATACTAAGATACTATACTAATACTAAGAAGGCATACGGAGCAGATGGTGTTCCTCCTATTGTAATAACAAACTGTGCTTCCGTACTGACTCCCTGCCTAGACAAACTCTTCCGTCTCTGTCTCTCCTCTAATGTCTTCCCTTCTTGCTTTAAGTTTGCTCGATTTCAACCTGTCCCAAAGAAGACATGCCAGCTTTCAAAAATTGCTATACTCACTTTTTAGGGAACTTTTTTTTGCTATTGGCCTGTCCGTTCACCTATGATAGGCACAATTTTGGGACAGGCCAACAACTATCCTGTCCTAAAACTGAATAGTGGTCATTCGTTCCCTAAGGTGTTTCAATAATGTTCCCTAGCGTGAAACATTTTCTGACCGGCCCAAATTTGGCAAAACTAGCCTGTCCCGAAAAAACATATTTTCCACTATCCTGTCCGTCAACATATAATGGTTTTTATGCTATATGAGTTACTTAAGTTATTTTAAGGGCAAAACTGGCAGAAATAGGGCTAGCGTTACCAGAACTATGCAATAGGAGTAGAATGTTATGCTTATTCCAAATCTTGCATCCATTTTGTAATAACTGAAAAAAATGGAAGTGGTAAAGCCAAATATGTTAAAAAGAAATTATAAAGTTGACCATATTTCCTTTCTCTGCAGATTAATCCAATTTCTAGGTGCAATTTTGAAATCAGCATAAAAAACTACTCCTAATGCAAAGTTCTGGTAACGCTAGTCCTAGCTGGCAGAAATTAGGATAGCGTTACCAGAACTATGCGATGTTATGCTTATTTCAAATCTTGTATCCATTTTGTAATAACTAAAAAAAATGGAAGTGATAAAGCCAAATATGTTGAAAAGAAATTATAAAGTTGACCATATTGGGGGAAATAAAACAAATTTCATTTATTTGTGTTTTTATTGACCAATAATTGTTTTCCTGAGCTTAGGCATTACGGAATGTCCCATACTCAACACTAATTTCAGTTTATCATCATTTCTGGTAATCATTTCTGTAATAAAGTCTCTAATTGCGCCAAGGTAGTTAGTGTCCTCATTACTGTATGGAATCAGATCATTATTACCAATAACCTCCAACATCTGTCCTAGAATAGAAAAGTGTATTCTGCTATCATCTAGTACAAACCGGGACACCTCTGCGGCACGCAAATATCCCAACACGTAGGCATATCTCATTAATATTATGGTGACACCCTTCAAAATCTCACGCCCATGTTTCTCGTCGTCGTTGTCCACATTCATGGCGTTACCGACAATGAGGGTATAATGGTTCCAGATAATGTCATTCGTGATACTGTAAGCTAGATACGAATCTTCGTGACTGGAGTGATCAACGTTATAAATTACCGAAAAACGGGATGTCGCTGATGATTTTCTAACTACATCGATCTGGTAGGTTGCTCTTGAGCGAGGCAGTTCTATGGAAGATGCTTTACCTTTTAGCACGTCAATTGATACGGTGAGACCGAACCGTCCCCTGATTACCAAGTGAACGTCGGTCACAATGGAAGGATTCAAGAAAGAGAGCTTGATATTCTCCTGCAGATTTTCCTCACCAGTGTCCATGGACACGAGCAAGCACGTGCGTGTGGTCACCCAAGACGGTACCTCCTGTGACTGATACCTGACAAGATCCTTGTAGCGTCCTCATCCTTCATTCGTGACAAGAAAACTGTAAGCTCCTTCACTCTGGACAGACATGACACTCCTCAGATTGAAGTACTTGTCCTGAAAGGGGTCAACGTCAATGATGGCCGTGGCCACGGTTGGATTCTTCGTGTAGCTGTTGACCGAGGACACCCGGTCAGATTCCCGCGAGGCTGGCAATGGGAAGAAGAGTTCGTGGGGAGGAGGAGGAATATGGTGAAGCCTGACGCCACCGTCGCCGCAATCAACGCCCCCCGCCCGTGCCCGAACCTTAGGGGAGGGGGCCGTTGTAACCTTAGACCAGGGTGTGACCGGAGGTACTCAATGCCAGCAACAGGCGCCGACCCAGGCAGGTGTGGCCGCCGGTGCAATGTCATCAGCACCTATCGGCAAAGACAAATCACTAGAGGACAACACAGGCGGGAGTGTTGGTCAACCGCCACTTCCACCTGGAAGCAAAGATGCAGCACCAACAACAGAGGGTATCGCGGTAGTAGCTGTTGGTGCACCGCCACCTCCACTGCTTTCAATTGGGCCGAAATAACAAGAGAAAGACTGTGAAAGATATGATGATGCCACACAGAACAAACAAATAGTCCCCCATAAAAAAAGTAATTGGCTGCCTCCCGTCACCAATCCTTCAAACGTGGAGGTATACAGTGTTGATGATCCATTACGCTCAGAATTGTATGAAAACGAGATTGACAAATAATCCCACAAAAATGTTAGAGATTTTGTACCAGTGCTAACATTTATGTGGGATTATTTTTGGTGAGTCGTCTGACTGGGGTACGACACATTATATGAAGCATGACCTAGGAGGTATACGACACATTATACGAAGCATGACCTAGCTATACGACGCATTATACGAAGCATGACAGAGAGAGAGAGTGTGTAACTCTCTCTCTCTCTCACACTGTGTCTGTCTGTCTGTCTCTCTCTCTCTCACACACACACACTGTGTCTGTCTCTCTCTCTCTCTCTCTCCTGGAGAGAGACTACTTGGCCAGGCTGCTGCGGCGTCGCCGCTGTACGGGTCCCTGTCGTGATTTTAACACACACATCTCTAGGCGATCTTCTGCTGTCCAACGTGAGTTGGTTGAGTTTGAGTTGGTGGTGAACCTTTTTTCAAGAGGGTCTAAATTTTTGTGGGTGAAAGATGTCGTGGAAAAATTACAAGCAATCTTTTTTAGAGAAAGCTAAATTTGTCGATACAATTGTAAAAACTAGGACAAATAAAAGAAAAACATGAAAAATTCCATTTTATTTTCCGATTTATATTATACGAAGCATGAACAAGCTATACGACGAATTATACGAAGCACCACGGTACCAGTTACTCCCATTAAATTTAGGTCACTTGATCCTAAAGTTAAGAAAGTGGAGGATATAGGTGACTACAAGCAAACAACCAATATATAGCCCCAAAAAAGGATATAATAAAATATAAATTCTAAACAGTTTTTATTTGTACAAACACCAGTGTCCATGGACACGAGCAAGCACGTGCGTGTGGTCACCCAAGACGGTACCTCCTGTGACTGATACTTGACAAGATCCTTGTAGCGTCCTCGTCTTTCATTCGTGACATGAAAACTGTAAGCTCCTTCGCTCTGGACAGACATGACACTCCTCAGATTGAAGTACTTGTCCTGAAAGGGGTCAACGTCAATGATGGCCGTGGCCACGGTTGAATTCTTTGTGTAGCTGTTGACCGAGGACACCCGGTCAGATTCCCGCGAGGCTGACAATGGGCAGAAGAGTTCGTGGGGAGGAGGAGGAATGTGGTGAAGACTGATGCCACCGTCGCCGCAATCAACGCCCCCCGCCCGTGCCCGAACCTTAGGGGAGGGGGCCGTTGTAACCTTAGACCAGGGTGTGACCGGAGGTACTCAATGCCAGCAACAGGCGCCGACCCAGGCAGGTGTGGCCGCCGGTGCAATGTCATCAGCACCTGTCGGCAAAGACAAATCACTAGAGGACGACACGGGCGGGAGTGTTGGTCAACCGCCACTACCACCTGGAAGCAAAGACGCAGCACCAACAACAGAGGATATCGCGATAGTAGCTGTTGGCGCACCGCCACCTCCACTGGGAGGTGACTACTGACGACATTGATTACTGACGCTACCGCCAGACGCTGCAGACGCTCTGTCAACGCTCTCACGATATCGATCATAATTTGAGTATTAACCTCTCCGCGGCGCACAGGGGGTTTTCTACAGGGTAAGACTGTGCGCACCTATGATGATTTTGGGACCTATTGCCAATTTCGATAAAAAGTACATCATCGTGTAGGGAATGTTTGCGTGCATCGGCCCATATATATTTGACCCCCCAAAAAATGTCTGGGGGGGGTAGGGGAACGGTCCGTAGTTGAAAAATGTGGAGCGAATGGCACCGCGCGGCTAGATTGTCATCGAGCGGCGAGATTTCCCTGCCGAATATTTACGCGCGCAGGGGATAGAAGGAGAGGGAGGAGGGGGTGGGTTACCGCGTATTATCACGTATATCTCCTTTTTCGAGCCCTTTTAGGCTATTTAGAGTATGTATACATGTGTAGGGCACCCATATAACAATGAATATGCCTCATAGTGACCAAAAATTGCAATATATAAGGGAATTATAAGAGAATATTTAGGCGGGAATGAAGATGTGTTGGAGGTTTGGCGGCAATTTATGAGCTGAGAGTGTGGTTTACGCCATACATATCACGTATATCTTGTACGTAGAGCACTGTCACGCTATAATACAGACTTGTACGTATGTATACGTGCCATATATCAAAATATATACCGCATATAAACCAATTCATGCGATATTTACGCACATTATCAATGAGTTTCTATGCGTGAACCAAGGTGTGAGTGAGTTGTGGTGGGAATGAAAGGGGGAGAGGGTGTGTTACGCCATAAATATCACGTCAATCTTGTATTTAGAGCACTCTCATGCTATAATAAAGACGTGTACATATGTAGGCGTCCCATATAACAAGGAATATACCGCATATAGCCCAATTGATGCGATATTTACGCAAATTGTGAATGTGTTTCTAGCAGACGGAAGCCTGAAAGGGGGGGTTGGGGGTGGGTGGGTGGGAGGGAGGCATGCAGGGGTGCAGTGAGTGAGTGAGTCGTGGAGAGATGGAAGTCAGGCAGATCTCTAGATAGATAACCAGCTTAGTGATAATTGTGGAGGCGCCCCAGGCGTATTGATGTTTGGCATTTTGACCCTTATGTCTACCAGATGGCTGGTGTTCGTTGCCATCAACAGGTCTACAATAACATGAGTCAGGAATGGAGAGAGAGAGAGAGAGAGAGAGAGAAACTGAGACATGCGTATGTCGTACATATAAATGGACTTCAGAATTGCATTTTTATGCAAGCAGACATTGCATTTTAGACACATGTGAAGTACCACAGAAACATGTAGGCCATTGACTGTAAATAAAGTACTATATTTATAGACCACCAGCGACGGTGCTGAGTCAACACAGGCAGATTGCCTGTTGTGATAGAGGGCTAAATATAGACTGGTGTCTCCTTACACCTGCGAAAGGGTAGATTGCCACCAGAGAAACGTTTACTTATTTATTTCGAAGTAATATGCAATCTAAATGTATATTCGAGACCTACTGCAATTATTTGTATGACAGTCATGACTATGTATAATCCAATATACGCGCGTAGGCGAGACATAAGAAAGCTGGTTGAGCAATTTTCGACACCCACACAGTTATTATTCATTTTTATTTACAATATTATACAATACAAATGTATTTGTGAAGAGTATTTTATCCATTATTGTATTTATACCAATTTTGTTCCCAGACAGAGCTGCTGTAGCTGGAGAATCAAGGAGCGGCAAGGGTCACCTCGTGACCGCCTGACCGTGTGAAAATGAGTGGAGTCACACTGAGAGGGGCAATTTTGCTGAGTGTTTGGGCAATTTTTGACAGAATAAAGTTATATAATTACTAATTCTTGACAGAGACAAACTATTATAAACCTTGGCATGATATAATTGATAATCCCATCAATTTACAAACGTAAATTGGTGGGATAATTCATTTTTTTTTGTATATTGTCATTTCGATTGTAGACACGAAGTTTTGAGTGATATTTGGTATGAGCTCCTGTGGCATGGTTGGTAAGGTCGCGGACTGGAAAACTCAAAGTGTCGTAGGGTAGTGGGATCGAATCCAGGAGGGGGTTATGGGGAAGGTTTTATATTGTCTAGAAAAAATTTATAAATTTTTTTTTTTACAAGATCATGCCATTGTATTCAAACAATATGAAATATTCATAGAATATATCATATTGTAAGAATACAATGACATGACCTTGTTTTCTTTTTTTCTTTTTTTATTGTTTTATTTTATTATCATAGTAGGTTTGACATGATTTATTGAAACATATTTATTTTTGTACAATTCATTTGAGGTAAGAAAATAATTATATACACATTACTTAGGCTAATAACAAACATATATATGATATACTAAAAAAATAAGGCATATTACATGTAAATCTTTGAAACTTATAAACTAAATAATGAAACATACAATTATATAATGTAAAAGCTATATCACAGGGACATCTTTGGAACTTATACATTATATAATATATATGTTACATTATGAGGTAGCGTGATCAATTAGGTCAGGTCAGGTAAGGTAGGGCGCGAGTCCAGGGCAGGGCAGGGCAGGAGGCGAGTCCAGGGCAGGGCACGGGGCGAGTCCAGGGCAGGGCAGGGCAGGGCAGGGGCCGACACTCAGTAGTTCTTGAAGGTGTGGTAGTCCCTGAAGCAGTCACCCAGGCAGAGTGCAACTTTGCACTCGGCGCACATTGAGGTGACTCTTTTGGTCACATGGGGTTTCCTCACACTGGAGCTGCAGACGGTGCACTGCACCTGCCTGTGACGAGTGCCAATCAGCTCGGTGTTGGTTGTGTATGGATGCGGTCAGGAACGTGATCCCCACGCCATGCCGTACGTCTGTGAGTGGTGGTGCCATACTTCTCCAGGAGTTGGTAGGAGACGTTGTACACGAACTCCCGGAATTTCAGCTTCTGGTTTGGGGCCATATCCTTCTTCACCAACCACAAGTTGTAGGCGTTCAGCATCGTTATGTCAACTAGGTGGAGGAAGAGCTTGTGATACCACTTCACAGTCTTCCTCAGACACTCAACACCTGACAGCTGACAGTCAGACTTGTCCACCAGGCGCATGTTTTTGGTGTAGTCCACTACCATGTCGGGCTTGTAGATTGTCTTCCTGGTTCGGTAGTGGATTTTGCCAGAATCCACCTGGGCACCTGTGTGGACGGTGGAAAGCAGGTGGACGTCTCGCTTATCCTTCCACTTCAGGGCTATCAGTTTCCCACACTTCTCGAGCTGCTTGTATTTCTGCCCCTTTCGTCGCCTTCTTCGCACATGCCTCTCGCGGTGTTCCTGGGCCAGGTCGTCTTCTGAAGGTGTGTCACTGGAGGAGGCATCTGTGAGAGGAATGACATCACCTGTGAACTTTGGCATAAACTTTCTTGTCTTTCTGACAGTCCCACATGACCCCGTTTGGTTGTCATAAAGAAACTGGCAGAGAGCAGGAGAAGTATACCAGTTGTCAGTGTAGATGATGTGGCCTTTGCCCAGGTAAGGTGCCAACATTTTCCTGACGATGGCACCTGACATGCCCATGGGGTCATTGGCAGCGGCTTTCGGTACGTCAATTTCAGTTCCTGTATACACGATCATGTCAAGCACTATTCCAGTTTCACAGTCGCACAACACGAAGAGCTTGATTCCGAACCTATGCCTCTTCAAGGGGATATACTGCTTGAAAACAAGACGTCCTTTGAAGAGCACGAGCGACTCATCAATCACCAAATTGAGGAAGGGGTAAAAGTATTTCCTATACCTCTCCAACAACATGGTGAACACATCCCGAACTTTCCATATCCTGTCAATCCTGTTAGGATTTTCGTTGTCTGCAAAGTGCATAAATCTTAGCAGCAACAAAAATCTGTCACGAGTCATGAACTTATTGAAAGTTGGGGTGGCGATGAGAGGGTCGTGCTTCCAGTAGTGTTGCAACACATGCTTCTTGATCAGAGGCATGAGGAACAACAAGGCAAAGAACGTCAGAAATTCTGCCACAGTCGTATCCACCCAGCCTCGTATTCTCGCTTTTGGAGAAAGGACGTCCAATCTGCCAAACACCCACCTGTAGTAGGCGTTTGTTTGGGCAACGATTGTACGTCATTACCTCCATGTCGAAAAAAGCGAGGAAGAAGTCGCTTTCGTTCGCTTGATCATCACAGGGCCAGTCGTCAGTTGTTCCTGACGTCCCAGGATTGAACTGGGGCACGTCAGGTACAAAATTGACCCCGTCAGACCAATCGAACGAAGGCATGCCAGGGATCGGAATGTCGTCTGCGTCTGCTTCTGCGTCTGAAATATCGCTTCCATGGTCGCGATACAGCACTTCATCATCATTACCCTCCTCTTCACTCGACAGACGATGCCCTTCCTCGTTTTCGTCACCGACGTCGGACTCACTCCCACTGTCCACTCCCAAATCCCCCCACCCTTGGTCCCGTGCTAGGGCTTCGTCGTCGAAACCCGGGCTGCCAATGTCCTGCGAATCACCATCAAACAGCAGGGCGGCATACTTAGATGGTGTAAGAGTTTTCCGGGTCACTTTGGCACGTGCGGGAGTCTTATGGACAGGGACAGCAGAGGTGGTGGCAGGGGCGGCGGCAGGGGCGGCGGCGGCAGGGGCGGCGGCGGCAGGGGCAGCAGTGGTGCGTGGCCTTGATGGCAAGATGATGGTGGTGCCTGTCGCCCTTCTCTCTGTTCCTTGGGCAGGGGCGGCAGGGGCGGCAGGGGCGGCAGGGGCAGCAGGGGCGGCAGGGGCAGCAGGGCCGGCAGGGACACCAGGGCCAGCAGTCGCTTTCCCAGTCGCTTTCCCTCTCCCTTTCCCCTTCCCCTTCCCTGTTCCTTGGGCAGGGGCGGCAGGGGCGGCAGGGGCAGCAGGGGCGGCAGGGGCGGCAGGGGCAGCAGGGCCGGCAGGGACACCAGGGCCAGCAGTCGCTTTCCCAGTCGCTTTCCCTCTCCCTTTCCCCTTCCCCTTCCCTGTTCCTTGGGCAGGGGCGGCAGGGGCGGCAGGGGCAGCAGGGGCGGCAGGGGCGGCAGGGGCAGCAGGGGCGGCAGGGGCAGCCGGGCCAGGGGCGGCTGGTGGTGTTGGTGGTGGTAGGGGCACTGTGGCTGGCGTACGGGTTCTTTTCCCTACGCCCGTGCCTTTCATTTTTCCTGCCCCCGCAGGTAATGCAGCCCTAGGGCGGCCTCCTGCGTCGCTGGTACCGGTGGCAGGGGTGGCAGGGGTGGCAGTGGTGGCAGTGGTGGTGGTAGTGGTTGTTGCAGTGGCCTGGGTCGTGGTGGCAGTGTCCCGAAAGACCAATGACCTCTGTGCCATTGCCCTGCTTGCACGTGTTTTACGTGCTTTTGGTGCTGGTGATTCGTCCTCTGAGCTGTAGGGCGTGTCGTACTGGTAGCTAGGGTCTTTGGCAGCCACCCTCTGCCTTCCACGGCGGCTAACACCACCAGAAGGAGGGCTGGTTGTGTCATCAGGGAGCGAGCGTGAGGGACGTGTAGGCTCCATGACTAGTGCGTGGTTACTGGCGCGGTGGTGCTTGCACGAGTGCGGGGCGAGCGTTTGGCGGGGTGGTATCGAGAGTTGACATGTAGTACTATACCCACACCAATTTTCAGCCGCCTGGCTATAAACGCGCGGTTTTGGTACGTGTTCAAAGTCTCTGCTCTTAAGAGTCTACCCGCAGTGCGCCGGGGGAACTCTTAAGAGTCTCCCCGCAGCTCCCGGGTTAACTACTCATCCTCTTCATTCTTGTGCATGGAAGGTGGTTAAGAGCACGTTTAACCATCCTGTAGCTTAGTAAGTAACACTGCACGATATTTCGCTGTGTATTGACTGATAAACTTTGTGTTTATCACAAGACTCCTGCTCGGACAGGGCGGCACTAGCGCCATCTATTGTTTTTTGTTTGTTTTGTTTTGTAAACAAACGCTCTCTTCTTATTTGATATAAATTCGTAGCCCCTAATTTTACCCATTACCTACTGTAGTAAGTATCAATTTAACTGCTTTTATGTAAGTAAAGCTTTGCATATTAATTTGCTAATAAACAATATTGTGTACTAACTAACCTGCCTACTGGAACGAACGCCGACGCCATTTTGTAAACAAACCTTTTTGGGGATTATACATATTAAATTCCAGCCAATTTTGTAGCAAATTTAAGTGCATTCATTTATCTTTTCCCCCTAGATATATTCTTGACTTTTCTCTCAGACTGATTTTACTTTAAGCTAAGGGTGGTATTTGTGCAAACTAACCTAGCCTAAACCAACCTGCCAAGCTTTTAACCTAATCCAAACCTAGTCCTACTGTAGCTATATATATCTGTAATTTTAGTTGTTGCTTGCACGATCTTGTAGTAACCTTTGACTGATAAACTTTTTTTGTTTTATCTAAAAAGAGTAGGCTACTGCTTTACTAGGCTACAGTGACACCAGGGCCATCTGTTGATACAGTATATTAACCCCTTGTGTGCAGTCACACTTTATTTTTATATAATCTCTATTTGGTAAATTGTATATTTAGTTACATATTCTGTTATATATATATATTTGTTTAAGGTTAGGTTATCACACCTGGTAGCCTATTTCTGCGTATTTCAATTTTATTATTTTCGGTTAGGCTATTCAACGCTGGTAGCCTATTGGTGCGTATTTAAAAAAAATTTAAACTTTTGGTTAGGCTATCGCCCCTGGAAGCCTAATTCTGCGTATCTCAATTTTGTTGTTTTCGGTTAGGCTATCACCCCTGATAACCTATTGCTGTGTATTTCAACATATTTGTTTTCGGTTGAAGTGATTGAAGTGTTTCTAAAGTGAGTGAAGTGTTTTAAAGTGAGTGAAGTGTTTTAAAGTGAGTTAAGTGTTTTAAAATGAGTTAAGTGTTTTAAAGTCCGTGAAGTGTTTTTTTAAGTGAGTAAAGTTTTTTTTTAAGTGGGTGAAGTGATCTGAAGAAACTGACTGTTACCATGCCTCGCACTTGTACGAACTGCGCTGGTAGGTTTGGTGAGTCCATGATTGCTACTGTCGATCTTCAAGTCTGCCGTCTCTGCCAGCAACGAGAGAATTTGACAGTGAAATTAGATGAAGCCTACAACAAGATCAACATCCTCACCATGAAGCTGGAATCACTCCAAGAGTTTGTAACACTCAACGTTGGAGTACCACAAACTTCAATTGTCACCGCAACTCCAGCAGCCACCAACGCCCCAACGTCAACTGCCAACAATTCAACGCCTGCAGTAGCCATTTGAGCTGATGGTTCCGATACTCAAGAAACAAATAGTGACTCTCTTCCCCCTCAAGACAACTTCCGTGTCGTGAGGAACAACGTTTGGCCCAAGACCAGGAAACCCATACCGATTACCGAGTGTCAAAACCGTTTCCAGATACTCACAGACTCAGATGACGAAGCGGAATAGAAGAAGTCCGGCTCGTGGGAGACTCGATGATACGTGGTCAGCTCACAGAGTTTTGCGCCAGAGCACCTAAGACCAGGAAGTGTTTTTGTATCCCTGGTGGTGGTGTGGACGACGTAGTAGCTGCAGTTGACGAAGTATGTAAGCTGGCCCCTGCTAATACAATGTACGTCATCCACGTTGGATCCAACGATGTACAGCGAACCCGGTCGGAAGATGTTCTTTTAAAGTACCAGCAGCTGATCAAGTCGTTTAAGGAGAAGTCATCAAGGATCATCGTCTCAGGAATCGTCCCCCGGCTTGGTGTAGAGAGCCGATTTTACAACATAGCCACCAGCACAAATCGTTGTCTAGCAAACCTCTGAAGGAAGGAAAACGTGGGATTCGTCGACACCTGGGACAATTTCTACTACGATGACTATTTGTTTTCGGACGATGAAGTTCATCTGAACCAGGAGGGAGCAGCACGTTTTGGGCGTCTTCTCAACGATGCGGTGAAGGATTTTCGTAGAAGAAATCGACTCAGTACAGGACAACCAGGAAGGAGGACCGAAGACAGCTACCTGCGAAGGAATTAAATGCTAATCCGTCAAGAACCGCGAATTTGGATAAAGCTCCACCAACACGACCCAAATTCAAAACCGCCAGGGATAACGATGGAGGACCGATGACAGCCATGAATGTAAATGTAGATCCGACCAGAACCAAAAATTTGATTAAAGAACGTTCTGTGAGTTCTAAAACCGCAACTTTAAAGGTTTTCTATGCAAACGCTCGTAGCATACGCAATAAATTTTCAGATTTAGAGGAACTAGTGTTTACTGAAAATGATGATGTGATTGGTATAACAGAATCTTGGCTCAATATAGAAGATAGAGACTTTTTATCAGAGTATTCACTTCCCGGTTATGTAATGTTTGAGAAAAGCCGAATAAATAAAAATGGAGGTGGCGTTTTATTTTATATCAAAGAAAGTCTTAACCCGACCCTCTTGTCAAAACCTCAAATTGTGAACGTCGACACATCTTTTGTGCTAATAAAGAATAATAAAGATACAAAAATAATACTTGCATTAATATACAGACCTCCAGCTCAATCAGTGCAAACTGACCGAGAAATTTATGAACAAATTGCAGAGGTAAGTAACTCGCAAGATACCGTATTTTAATTTACCTGTGACCAAGTGGGGCGATACTCTTACTTCAAACTCCGGACATGACTTGTATGCGAACTTGCAAGAGAGTTCACTCTATCAATTTGTTCGACCGCCGACCCGTGGTAATAATGTTCTTGACCTTGTACTTGCAACAAAAGAAGAATTAATAGAGAATTTGAATGTTGGTGATGAATTCAGTAACAGTGACCATCGTACAATAACTTTCACTTTAAAGTTTACTAGTAACAAACAAAATAGAAGCATCGAAAAAGTCCCTAATTACAAGAAAGCAAACTTTCATAAACTTAGAGCTATGTTTAAAGAAACTGACTGGAGCTTTTTAATTAACAATAACGACATAAATACAGATCGGAAATTATTCGAAACCACTTACCTAAAAGCAGTGCAGGACTGCATACCATCGAAAATACGGCGTCCAGGCCTTAATAATAAGCCCAAATGGTGGAATAAAGATATTTCAAACTGTCTGCTTGCTAAAAAGTTTGCTAATGATAGATTAAAATCCTTACAAAATGACGAAGAACGGGTGAAATGTGTAGAGCTACGATGCAAAGGCAAAAAGTTAATTAAGCAAAGTAAAAAGACCCTGGAGTTACATGTTGTGAATCAAAGTAAAACAAACCCGAAAGAATTCTATAGTTATATCAGAAAGAAAAAAGTAGTTACTTCAACTGTTGGACCGGTAGTCGATGAAAATGGAGAATACACCAAAGCCGAAGTACAAATGAGTCATGCCCTCAATAACTTCTTTGCATCAGTCTTTACAACGGAAGACCTCAGTGATATCCCTACACCATCGCCGATTCAGATTGATAATTCAGATGTTCTAAGCAATATCACCGTTACAGAGAGAGAAGTATTGAATTGTTTAGATAAACTCAAGGTAAATAAAACGCCTGGACCTGATAAAATCTCACCTAGAGTCCTAAAGGAAGCTAAGGATGAGCTCTCCAAACCACTGACATTGATATTTAATAAATCCTTGCAGTCTGGAAATATGCCTGATCAGTGGAAGCTAGCCAACGTAACACCGATATTAAAAAAAGGCAGCAAATCCTTACCCAGTAACTATCGTCCAATTAGCTTAACCTCAGTTGTATGTAAAATGTTAGAAACACTCATAAGAGACAGACTCGTAAATCACTTAGAGGAAAATAACATACTTAAAGATACTCAACACGGCTTTCGTAAAAAAACGTTCCTGTTTAACAAACCTCTTAGACTTCTTCCACGATATCCTCAACCTCTACGATGAGAGTAAAGCTGTAGATATTATATACCTTGATTTTCAAAAGGCCTTTGACAAAGTTCCCCACAAACGATTACTGCTAAAACTAAAAGCGCATGGAATACAAGATGGTGTGTTGAAATGGATAGAAAATTGGCTCAGCGACAGAAAGCAAAGAGTAGTCATAAACGGTAAGGCATCTAAATGGACCAATGTAAGTAGCGGGGTACCCCAGGGATCGGTACTAGGACCAATTTTCTTTCTAATTTACATCAACGACATAGATGAGGGTCTCACCTGTACAATCTCAAAATTTGCTGACGATACAAAAATTGCAAATAGCATACTCTCAAAAGAACAAGTTGAAGATATGCAACACAATCTAGATAAGTTGTCATGTTGGGCCCAAATTTGGCAAATGAGTTTCAATGCGGATAAATGTAAAGTACTACATATCGGATACCTAAATGAGAAAGCAAACTATTTGATGAATGGCACTCAGCTTAAGAATGTAAACAGAGAAACCGATCTGGGAGTAACAATATCGAGTAACCTAAAACCGAGCCAACAATGTTCAGAAGTTGTTAAGAAGGCAAACAAAATAATTGGCTTTATAGGCAGGTCATTTGAGCATAAATCCAAAGAAGTTATCCTAACCCTTTACAATTCCTTAGTCCGCCCTCTTCTTGAATACTGCGTTCAATCCTGGTGCCCTTATTACCAAAAAGATATAGACAAGCTAGAACGAGTTCAACGTAGAGTTACCAAAATGATACCTAGCCTAAAGAACAAACCATACGAGGAGCGCCTTAGAGAATTAAATCTATTTCCTTTAACCGAGCGGAGATTAAGAGGCGACTTAATTCAAGTGTTCAAAATCATCAAAGGCATCGACAATATGAACTGTAGTAAGTACTTCACTATCGACCAATCTAATTACACGTGGGGAAAGAGTTGCAAAATTATTGGTAAATCTTTTAACTCACACGAAGCTAAGAATTTCTTCTTCAATCGAGTTGTCAACTCATGGAATGGGCTTCCCTGAGATGTCATAGACTGCAGCACCGTTGATTCATTTAAATTTTGCCTAGACAAATATCTTGCATCAAACCCGCGACTGACTGCGTTTGTAAATGAATAACTTTATTTTATCATCCCATCAGTCACTAACCCATCTGTTCCCTACTAACTTCCTAATCCTGCCACGGACATTAGTTCCAGGGCAGTAGTTCCCTTTCCAATGTTCCCTTACCCACTCTAAACCACTGTTTGGACACTTGATCCTCAGTGTTTTGGAGGACAAGCAGCCTAGAAGGGTCACTAGACCTGTTGTGGCTTGATTTCCTTTGTACTCCTTTGTACTGCTTTCAATTAGGCCGAAAGAACAAAAGAAAGACTGTGAAAGATATGATGATGCCACACAGAACAAACAAATAGTCCCCCATAAAAAAAGTAATTGGCTGCCTCCCGTCACCAATTCTTCAAACGTGGAGGTATACAGTGTTGATGATCCATTACGCTCAGAATTGTATGAAAACGAGATTGACAAATAATCCCACAAAAATGTTAGAGATTTTGTACCAGTGCTAACATTTTTGTGGGAATATTTTTAGTGAGTCGTCTGACTGGGGTACGACACATTATACGAAGCATGACCTAGGAGGTATACGACACATTATACGAAGCATGACCTAGCTATACGACGCATTATACGAAGCATGACAGAGAGGGAGAGTGTGTAACTCTCTCTCTCTCTCTCACACACACACACACACACTGTGTCTGTCTCTCTCTCTCTCTCTCTCTCTCACACACTGTGCCTGTCTGTCTCTCTCTCTCTCTCTCTCACACATACACACTGTGTCTGTCTCTCTCTCTCTCTCTCTCCTGGAGAGAGACTACCTGGCCAGGCTGCTGCGGCGTCGCCGCTGTACGGGTCCCTGTCGTGATTTTAACACACACATTTTTAGGCAATCTTCTGTCCACCGTGAGTTGGTGGAATTTGAGTTGGTGGTGAACCTTTTTTCAGGAGGGTCTAAATTTTTGTGGGTGAAAGATGTCGTGGAAAAATTACAAGCAATATTTTTTCGAGAAAGATAAATTTGTCGATACAATTGTAAAACTAGGACAAATAAAAGAAAAACATGAAAAATTCCATTTTATTTTCCGATTTACATTATACGAAGCATGACCTAGCTATAAGACGAAAAATCTTTGACTCAGAGAGAGAGAGAGAGAGAGACAGACACAATGTGTGTGTGTGTAAGAGAGAGAGAGAGAGAGACAGACACTGTGTGAGAGAGAGAGAGAGAGACAGACAGTGTGTGAGAAAGAGAGAGAGAGTTACACACTCTCTCTCTCGCTGTCATGCTTCGTATAATGCGTCGTATAACTAGGTCATGCTTCGTATAATGCGTCGTACAGCTAGGTCATGCTTCATATAATGCATCGTATAGCTAGGTCATGCTTCGTATAATGCGTCGTATAGCTAGGTCATGCTTCGTATAATGCGTCGTATAACTAGGTCATGCTACGTATAATGCGTCGTATAGCTAGGCCATGCTTCGTTTAATGCGTCGTATAGCTAGGTCATGCTTCGTATTATGCGTCGAGGTAGGTCATGCTTCGTATAATGCGTCGTATAGGTAGGCCATGCTTCGTATAATGCGTCGTATAGCTAGGTCATGCTTCGTATAATGCATCGTATAGGTAGGTCATGCTTCGTATAATGCGTCGTATAGGTAGGTCATGCTTCGTATAATGCGTCGTATAGCTAGGTCATGCTTCGTATAATGTGTCGTATAGCTAGGTCATGCTTCGTATAATGCGTCGTATAGGTACACTAGGTCATGCTTCGTATAATGCGTCGTATAACTAGGTCATGCTGCGTATAATGCGTCGTATAGCTAGGTCATGCTTCGTATAATGCGTCGTATAGGTAGGTCATGCTTCGTATAATGCGTCGTATAGCTAGGTCATGCTTTGTATAATGCGTCGTATACTGTCCTAGGTCATGCTTCGTATAATGTGTCGTACCCCAGTCAGACGACTCACCAAAAATGTCAGCACTGGTACAAAATTGTGGGTGAAAGATGTCGTGGAAAAATAATTGACAACTCGATTTCTTTAACAGGACAGCGTGAGCGCGCTCATTGCTGCTGATTATGGGCAAGACGTTAGCTAAACAATCTTTGACTCAGAGAGAGAGAGAGAGACAGACACTGAGAGAGAGAGAGACAGACACTGTGTGAGATAGAGAGAGAGAGTTACACACTCTCTCTCTGGCTGTCATGCTTCGTATAATGCGTCGTATTGCTAGGTCATGCTTCGTATAATGCGTCGTATACTGTCCTAGGTCATGCTTCGTATAATGGGTCGTACCCCAGTCAGACGACTCGCCAAAAATAATCCCACAAAAATGTTAGCACTGGTACAAAATTGTGGGTGAAAGATGTCGTGGAAAAATAATTGACAACTCGATTTCTTTAACAGGACAGCGTGAGCACGCTCATTGCTGCTGATTATGGCCAAGACGTTAGCTAAAAAATCTTTGACTCAGAGAGAGCGAGAGAGAGAGAGAGAGAGAGAGAGAGAGAGAGAGAGAGACAGACAGACAGACAGACACATCTCTCCTAAATGTTTGTGGGTGAAAGATGTCGTGGACAAATAATTGACAACTCGATTTATTTAACAGGACAGCGTGAGCGCGCTCATTGCTGCTGATTATAGGCAAGACGTAAGCTAAAAAATCTTTGACTCAGAGAGAGAGAGAGAGACAGACACAGTGTGTGTGTGTGTGTGAGAGAGAGAGAGAGACAGACATTGTGTGAGAGAGAGAGAGAGAGAGAGACAGACAGACAGACAATGTGTGAGAGAGAGAGAGAGTTGCACACTCTCTCTCGCTGTCATGCTTCGTATAATGCGTTGTATAGGTAGGTCATGCTTCGTATAATGCGTCGTATAGCTAGGTCATGCTTCGTATAATGTGTCGTACCCCAGTCAGACGACTCACCAAAAATAATCCCAGAAAAATGTTAGCACTGGTACAAAATTGTGGGTGAAAGATGTCGTGGAAAAATAATTGACAACTCGATATCTTTAACAGGACAGCGTGAGCGCGCTCATTGCTGCTGATTATGGGCAAGACGATAGCTAAAAAATCTTTGACTCAGAGAGAGAGAGAGAGAGAGAGACAGACACATCTCTCCTAAATTTTTGTGGGTGAAAGATGTCGTGGAAAAATAATTGACAACTCGATTTCTTTAACAGGACAGCGTGAGCGCGCTCATTGCTGCTGATTATGGGCAAGACGTTAGCTAAAAAAATCTTTGACTCAGAGAGAGTGAGTGAGAGAGAGAGAGAGAGAGACAGACACAGTGTGTGTGTGTGTGAGAGAGAGAGAGAGAGACAGACACTGTGTGAGAGAGAGAGAGAGACAGACACTGTGTGAGAGAGAGTACAAAGGAGTACAAAGGAAATCAAGCAACAACAGATCTAGTGACCCTTCTAGGCTGCTTGTCCTCCAAAACACTAAGGATCAAGTGTCCAAACAGTGGTTTAAAGTGGGTAAGGGAACATTGGAAAGGGAATTACTGCCCTGGAACTAATGTCCGTGGCAGGATTAGGAAGTTAGTAGGGGACAGATGGGTTAGTAACTGAGGGGGGGATAAAATATAGTTACTCATTTATAAACGCAGTCAGTCGCGGGTTTGATGCGAGATATTTGTCTAGGTGGAGTTTAAATGAATCAACGGTGATGCAGTCTATAACGTCTCGGGAAGCCCATTCCACAAGATGACAACTCGATTGAAGAAGAAATTCTTAGATTCGTGTGAGTTAAAAGATTTACCAATAATTTTCAACCGTTTCCCCGCGTGAAATTAGATTGGTCGATAGTGAAGTACTTACTACAGTTCATATTGTCGATGCCTTTGATGATTTTGAACACTTGAATTAAGTCACCTCTTAATCTGTGCTGGGTTAAAGGAAATAGATTTAATTCTCTAAGACGCTCTTCATATGGTTTGTTCTTTAGGCTAGGTATAATTTTGGTAACTCTACGTTGAACTCGTTCTAGCTTGTTTATATCTTTTTGGTAATAAGGGCACCAGGATTGAACGCAGTATTCCAGAAGAGGGCGGACTAAGGAATTGTAAAGGGTTAGGATAACTTTTTTGGTTTTATGCTCAAATGACCTGCCTATAAAGCCAATTATTTTGTTTGCCTTCTTAACAACATCTGAACATTGTTGACTCGGTTTTAGGTTACTCGATATTGTTACTCCCAGATCGGTTTCTCTGTTTACATTCTTAAGCTGAGTGCCATTCATCGAATAGTTTGCTTTCTCATTTAGGTATTCGATATGTAGTACTTTACATTTATCCGCATTGAAACTCATTTGCCAAATTTGGGCCCAACATGGCAATTTATCTAGATTGTGTTGCATATCATCAACTTGTTCTTTTGAGAGTATGCTATTTGCAATTTTTGTATCGTCAGCAAATTTTGAGATTGTACAGGTGAGAGACCCTCATCTATGTCGTTGATGTAAATTAGAAAGATAATTGGTCCCAGTACGGATCCCTGGGGTACCCCGCTACTTACATTGGTCCATTTAGATGCCTTACCGTTTATGACTACTCTTTGCTTTCTGTCGCTGAGCCAATTTTCTATCCATTTCAACACACCGTCTTGTATTCCATGCGCTTTTAGTTTTAGCAGTAAACGTTTGTGGGGAACTTTGTCAAAGGCCTTTTGAAAATCAAGGTATATAATATCTACAGCTTTACTCTCATCGTAGAGGTTGAGGATATCGTGGAAGAAGTCTAAGAGGTTTGTTAAACAGGAACGTTTTTTACGAAAGCCGTGTTGAGTATCTTTAAGTATGTTATTTCCTCTAGCGTTTCTAGCATTTTACATACAACTGAGGTTAAGCTAATTGGACGATTGTTACTGGGTAGGGATTTACTGCCTTTTTTTAATATCGGTGTTACGTTGGCTAGCTTCCACTGATCAGGCATAGTTCCAGACTGCAAGGATTTATTGAATAGTAATGTCAGTGGTTTGGAGAGCTCATCCTTAGCTTCCTTTAGAACTCTAGGCGAGATTGTATCAGGTCCAGGCGTTCTATTTACCTTGAGTTTATCTAAACAATTCAATACTTCTCTCTGTAACGGTGATATTGCTTAGAACATCTGAATTATCAATCTGAATCGGCGATGGTGTAGGGATATCACTGAGGTCTTCTGTTGTAAAAACTGATGCAAAGAAGGCATTGAGGGCATTACTCATTTGTACTTCGTCTTTGCTGTATTCTCCACTTTCATCGACTAATGGTCCAACAGTTGAAGTAACTACTTTTTCTTTCTGATAAAACTATAGAATTCTTTCGGGTTTGTTTTACTTTGATTCGCAATATGTAACTCCAAGGTCTTTTTACTTTGCTTAATTAACTTTTTGGCTTTGCGTCGTAGCTCTACAAATTTCACCCGTTCTTCGTCATTTTGTGAGGATTTTAATCTATCATTAGCACATTTTTTTAGCAAGCAGGCAGTTTGAAATAGCTTTATTCCTTCATTTGGGTTTATTATTATGGCCTGGACGCCATATTTTCGATGGTATGCAGTCTTGCACTGCTTTTAGGTAAGAGGTTTCGAATAACTTCCAAGATATATTTATGTCGTTACTGTTAATTAAATAGCTCCAGTCAGTTTCTTTAAACATAGCTCTAAGTTTATGGAAGTTTGCTTTCTTGAAATTAGGGACTATTTCGATGCTACTATTTGGTTCGTTACTAGTAAACTTTAAAGTGAAAGTTATCGTACGATGGTCGCTGTTACTGAATTCATCACCAATATTCAAATTCTCTATTAATTCTTCTTTTGTTGCAAGTACAATGTCAAGAGCATTATTACCACGGGTCGGCGTTCGAACTAATTGAT
This sequence comes from Paralithodes platypus, assembly GCA_032716605.1. Lineage (NCBI taxonomy): Eukaryota > Metazoa > Arthropoda > Malacostraca > Decapoda > Lithodidae > Paralithodes > Paralithodes platypus. The sequence continues at coordinate 58,253,463 of CM064575.1, read as the reverse complement.
AAAGCGAACTCTCTTGCAAGTTCGTATGCAAGTCATGTCCGAAGTAAGAGTATCGCCCCACTTGATCACAGGTAAATTAAAGTCGCCAAAAATTACGGTATCTTGTGAGTTACTTACATCTGCAATTTGCTCGTAAATTTCTCGGTCAGTTTGCACTGATTGAGCTGGAGGTCTGTATATTAATGCAAGTATTATTTTTGTACCTTTATTATTCTTTATTAGAACAAAAGATGTGTCGACGTTCACAATTTGAGGTTTTGACAAGAGGGTAGGGTTAAGAGTTTCTTTGATATAAAGTAAAACGCCACCTCCATTTCTATTTATTCGGCTTTTCTCAAACATTACATAACCGGGAAGTGAATACTCTGCTAAAAAGTCTCTATCTTCGGTATTGAGCCAAGATTCTGTTATGCCAATCACATCATAATTTTCTGTAAACACTAGCTCCTCTAAATCTGAAAATTGATTGCGTATGCTGCGAGCTTTTGCATAGAAAACCTTTAAATTTGTTATTTTAGATCTCACGGAACGCTCTTTAACACCTTACGAGCGGCCTATGCGGTTTATTTATATGTACCGCACAGCGGGGTGTTTTTAGCCAAAATAGGGCTGTTTACGTGATCATTTTCATGCCTAAATAAGACCCAGAACGTAAAACAAGTACCTATCCCTGAAAGGGCATAAACAGAGCTTTCGAATTACACCATAACGATCCTTGTATGATGGATAGTTTTCTTGCAATAACCGTGCAACGCGAGTGCAAAAAGCAGGTAATTCGGTAGTTTCGGTACATAATTGAGTATGTAGCGAGTGAGAGAGGGAGGAGGGAGCTGAGATTTGTGTCAGTAGGTTCGCCGCGGTGGTCTGGAGCAGTCATACGCTCGCTAGTCTCCTGCCACCACTTGTCTCTCTCTCTCTCAGCCACATTACGTGCTGAAATTGCCACTCGACCTATGTCGAGCGCCGCCACATAGTCCAGCTTTATTTAACTCGACTTATGTTGCTCGCCGCTAATTAAGGGTTAATAATATTTTTGGTTCTTGTCGGATCTACGTTTATATTCATGGCTGTCCTCGGTCCTCGCTGTCTTCGGTCCTTATCGCTGGTGGTCCTCGGTTGCCTCTGTTTTTTGCTTGGCGTTGGATGATTTATGTCACTGCTGCTTCTTCTCGGATGGCGTTTTTTGATCCATGGCTGCGGACTGCTTCGTGTAGGAGACGACCCATGCGTGCTGAACCCACAGGGTTTAGATGAGTGCCATCCTTGCGGAACAGAGTAGGCTGGTTGTAGAAGTTGTCCCAGAGGTTGATGAATTTAACTTCTTCCTTCAGACACAAATATTTTAGTCGGCTATTTGTGCTGAAGGCCTTGTCGTAGAATTTGTCAGGTGCGTCGATCTTGGGGAGAATGCCTGAGATTATGATATTCCTGGACTTGTTTTTGTAGTGCTGGATCATCTTGCGATATTTCTCCATCAACTCTTCGGATCTGGTGCGCATGACGTCATTTGAACCAGCATGGATGACAAAAAGGGTATTTTCATTTGCATCCTTTGTGGTATCTTCGAAGGCTTCCACAATGTCGTCCAGTCCAGCTCCTGGGATGCAAAATCTTTTTCGTCGATTTGGGACTCTGTCGCAGAATTCTTCGACCTGTCCTCGTAGGATGGAATCCCCAACGAGCCTGGTCTCTTCTGGTTCGTCTTCCATCTCTACCAAGATCTCAAATCTGTTTGACATAGTGACTGGTAGACGAGACCTTTTCTGCGTTGGCCGTGCACCGTTCCTCACTGGTGTAAATCCGGAAACCTGTGGTGGCGGGACTCTGCGTACAGGTCGGGGAGAGGAGTGGTTAAAACGGGGGCGAGGGGTTGGTACTGTTCGTGCTAGCAGGCTTCTTGCACGAGGAGTGGGGGAGAGACTAAGGTGAACAGGGCGGCTGTCCTGGTTTGATGTCGGCTCAGGTTCGTCAGAAGCATCTGCTGCAGTGGGTACTGCAGGTGTTGGATTGCTGGCAGATGACGTTGGGGCGGTGGTGGATGCTGGAGTTGAAACAATTGGAGTTAGTGATACTCCAACGTTGAGTGTTACAAACTCTTGGAGTGATTCCAGCTTCCTGGTGAGGGCGTTGATCTTGTTGTGGGCTTCATCCAATTTTGCTGTCAAATCCTCTCGTTGCTGGCAGAGTCGCCAGACTTGTGGATTGGCAGAAGCAAACATGGAAGCACCAAACCTACAGGCGCAGTTCGTACAGGCACGAGGCATGGTGACGATCACGTTCTTCAGATCACTTCACTCACTTAAAAACACTTAACTCACTTTAAAAACACTAAACTCACTTTAAAAACACTTATCTCACTTTAAAAATACTTCACTCACTTCAGGTCGCTTCAATTACTTAAATGGCCTAACCGAAAACAAACCGAGAGAGAGAGTTACACACTGTCTCTCACGCTGTCATGCTTCGTATAATGCGTCGTATAACTAGGTCATGCTATGGTGATGGCCAACCAAAAAAATGCTGCTGAGAAGCGGGAAGGCAAGAAGGTGACGATAAGCCACATGTCTCTGGCTTCTTCCAAGGAAGAGGGGATGAGCCCTCTCGCCTTTCTGTTCCGCAGGATGACCCCTCCTTCAGACAACTTTGCTGTGTTGCAATCTGAAAATTCAAATGGCTACTCTCCCTCAATCGTATACCTAGCTCATGCTTCGTATACGGCGTCGTTTACCGAGGCCATGCTTCGTATACTGCGTCGTTTACCGAGGCCATGCTTCGTATACTGCATCGTTTACCGAGGCCATGCTTCGTATACTGCGTCATTTACCGAGGCCATGCTTCGTATACTGCGTCGTTTACCGAGGCCATGCTTCGTATACTGCATCGTTTACCGAGGCCATGCTTCGTATACTGCGTCGTTTACCGAGGCCATGCTTCGTATACTGCGTCGTTTACCGAGGCCATGCGTCGTTTACCGAGGCCATGCTTCGTATACTGCGTCGTTTACCGAGGCCATGCGTTGTTTACCGAGGCCATGCTTCGCATACTACTTTGTTTACTGAGGCCATGCTTCGTATACTGCGTCGTTTACCGAGGCCATGCGTCATTTACAGAGGCCATACGTCGTTTACCGAGGCCATGCTTCGTATACTGCGTCGTTTACCGAGGCCATGCTTCGTATACTGCGTCGTTTACCGAGGCCATGCTTCGTATACTGTGTCGTTTACCGAGGCCATGCGTCGTTTACCGAGGCCATGCTTCGTATACTGCGTCGTTTACCGAGGCCATGATTCGTATACTGCGTCGTTTACCGAGGCCATGCTTCGTATACTGCGTCGTTTACCGAGGCCATGCGTTGTTTACCGAGGCCATGCTTCGCATACTACGTTGTTTACTGAGACCATGCTTCGTATACTGCGTCGTTTACCGAGGCCATGCGTCATTTACAGAGGCCATGCGTCGTTTACCGAGGCCATGCTTCGTATACTGCGTCGTTTACCGAGGCCATGCTTCGTATACTGCGTCGTTTACCGAGGCCATGCTTCATATACTGCGTCGTTTACCGAGGCCATGCTTCGTATACTGCGTCGTTTACCGAGGCCATGCTTCGTATACTGCGTCGTTTACCGAGGCCATGCGTCGTTTACAGAGGCAATGCTTCGTATACTGCGTCGTTTACCGAGGCCATGCATCGTTTACCGAGGCCATGCTTCATATACTGCGTCGTTTACCGAGGCCATGCTTCGTATACTGCGTCGTTTACCGAGGCCATGCGTCGTTTACCGAGGCCATGCTTTGCATACTACGTCGTTTACCGAGGCCATGCTTCGTATACTGTGTCGTTTACCGAGGCCATGCGTCATTTACCGAGGCCATGCTTCGTATACTGCGTCGTTTACCGAGGCCATGCTTCGTATACTGCGTCGTTTACCGAGGCCATGCTTCGTATACTGCGTCGTTTACCGAGGCCATGCTTCGTATACTGTGTCGTTTACCGAGGCCATGCTTCGTATACTGCGTCGTTTACCGAGGCCATGCTTCGTATACTGCGTCGTTTACCGGGGACTAAACTTATAGATAAGTGACTCTCTATCATTTCTCGATGACGGCTATGGATTTCTCTGATACTCTGGGACGAGGTGGTGATGGCCAACCAAAAAAATGTGTTGCAAGGAAGAGGGGATGAGCCCTCTCGCCATTCTGTTCCGCAGGAGGACCCCTCCTTCAGACAACTTTGCTGTGTTGCAATCTGAAAATTCAAATGGCTACTCTCCCTCAATCGTATACCTAGCTCATGCTTCGTATACTGCGTCGTTTACCGAGGCCATGCTTCGTATACTGCGTCGTTTACCGAGGCCATGCTTCGTATACTGCGTCGTTTACCGGGGCCTTTACGGCCATCCGAGAGACGGCTTGACATCGCTTTTCGATGGAAAAATAATTGACAATTCGATTTATTTAACAGGACAGTGTGAGCACGCTCATTGCTGCTGATTATGGGCAAGACGTTAGCTAAAAAACTTTGACGAAGAGAGAGAGAGAGATAGACAGACACATCTCTCCTAAATTTTTGTGGGTGAGAGATGTCGTGGAAAAATAATTGACAACTCGATTTCTTTAACAGGACAGCGTGAGCGCGCTCATTGCTGCTGATTATGGGCAAGACGTTAGCTAAAAAATCTTTGACTCAGAGAGAGAGAGAGAGAGAGAGACAGACACAGTGTGTGTGTGTCTGAGAGAGAGAGAGAGAGAGAGACAGACACTGTGTGAGAGAGAGAGAGAGAGAGAGAGAGTTACACACTCTCTCTCTCGCTGTCATGCTTCGTATAATGCGTTGTATAGATAGGTCATGCTTCGTATAATGCGTCGTATACTGTCCTAGGTCATGCTTCGTATAATGCGTCGTATACTGTCCTAGGTCATGCTTCGTATAATGTGTCGTATAGCTAGGTCATGCTTCGTATAATGCGTCGTATAGCTAGGTCATGCTTCGTATAATGCGTCGTATAGCTAGGTCATGCTTCGTATAATGCGTCGTATACTGTCCTAGGTCATGCTTCGTATAATGTGTCGTACACCAGTCAGACGACTCACCAAAAATAATCCCACAAAAATGTTAGCACTGGTACAAAATTGTGGGTGAAGGATGTCGTGGAAAAATGATTGACAACACTATTTCTTTAACAGGACAACATGAGCACGCTCATTGCTGCTGATTATGGGCAAGACGTTAGCTAAAAAATCTTTGACTCAGAGAGAGAGAGAGAGAGAGACAGAGAGACAGACACATCACTCTTAAATTTTTGTGGGTGAAAGATGTCGTGAAAAAATAATTGACAACTCTATTTCTTTAAGAGGACAGTGTGAGCGCGCTCATTGCTGCTGATTATGGGCAAGACGTTAGCTAAACATTTTTTGACTCAGAGAGAGAGAGAGAGAGAGAGACAGACACAGTGTGTGAGTGTGAGAGAGAGAGAGAGAGTTACAGAGTCTCTCTCTCGCTGTCATGCTTTGCATAATGCGTTGTATAGGTAGGTCATGCTTCATATAATGCGTCGTATAGCTAGGTATTGCTTCGTATAATGCGTTGTATAGCTAGGTCATGCTTCGTATAATGTGTCGTATAGCTAGGTCATGCTTCGTATAATGTGTCGTATAGCTAGGTCATGCTTCGTATAATGCATCGTATAGCTAGGTCATGCTTTGTATAATGTGTCGTATAGCTAGGTCATGCTTCGTATAATGCGTTGTATAGCTAGGTCATGCTTCGTATAATGTGTCGTATAGCTAGGTCATGCTTCGTATAATGTGTCGCATAGCTAGGTCATGCTTCGTATAATGCATCGTATAGCTAGGTCATGCTTTGTATAATGTGTCGTATAGCTAGATCATGCTTCGTATAATGTGTCGTATAGCTAGGTCATGCTTCATATAATGTGTTGTATAGCTAGGTCATGCTTCGTATAATGCGTCGTATATCTAGGTCATGCTTCGTATAATGAGTCGTATAGCTAGCTCATGCTTCGTATAATGCGTCGTATAGCTAGGTCATGCTTCGTATAATGCGTCGTATAGCTAGGTCATGCTTCGTATAATGCGTCGTGTAGCTAGGTCATGCTTCGTATAATGCGTCGTATGCTGTCCTAGGTCATGCTTTGTATAATGCGTCGTATACTGTCCTAGGTCATGCTTCGTATAATGCGTCGTATGCTGTCCTAGGTCATGCTTCGTATAATGCGTCGTATAGCTAGGTCATGCTTCGTATAATGCGTCGTATAGCTAGGTCATGCTTCGTATAATGCGTCGTATGCTGTCCTAGGTCATGCTTCGTATAATGTGTCGTACCCCAGTCAGACGACTTACCAAAAATAATCCCACAAAAATGTTAGCACTGATACAAAATGTCTAACATTTTTGTGGGATTATATCCTTTTTTGGGGTTATATATTGGTTGTTTGCTATGTAGTCACCTATATCCTCCACTTTCTTAAATTTAGGATCAAGTGACCAAAAATTAATGGGAGTAACTGGTACTGTGGTGCTTCGTATAATTCGTCGTATAGCTAGGTCATGCTTCGTATAATGTAAATCGGAAAATAAAATGGAATGTTTCATGTTTTTCTTTTATTTGTCCTAGTTTTTACAATTGTATCGACAAATTAAGCTTTCTCGAAAAAAGATTGCTTGTAATTTTTCCACGACATCTTTCACCCACAAAAATGTAGACCCTTCTGAAAAAAGGTTCACCACCAACTCAAATTCCACCAACTCACGTTGGACAGCAGAAGATCGCCTAAAGATTTGTGTGTTAAAATCACGACAGGGACCCGTACAGTGGCGACGCCGCAGCATCCCGGCCAGGTAGTCTCTCTCTAGGAGAGAGAGAGAGAGAGAGAGAGAGAGAGAGACAGACACAGTGTGTGTGTGTGTGTGTGTGAGAGAGAGAGAGTATTCTCTCTCTCTCTCTCTCTCTCTCTCTCTCTCACGGGGGAGGTAAATTTTCCTGGGAGACGCCCTCGAACATTTCCTCAGCCGTCATCAAGAAATGATGGGGAGTCACTCTTCGAATAAATTAGCTTTCTCGACAAACAATCTCTCTCCTAAGTTTTTGTGGGTGAAAGATGTCGTGGAAAAATTATTGACAACTCGATTTCTTTAACAGGACAGCGTGAGCACGCTCATTGCTGCTGATTATGGGCAAAACGTTAGCTAAAAAATCTTTGACTCAGAGAGAGAGAGAGAGAGACAGGCACAGTGTGTGTGTATGTGAGAGAGAGAGAGAGAGAGAGAGACAAACACAGTGTGTGTGAGAGAGAGAGAGAGACAGACAGTGTGTGTGTTTACACACTCTCTCTCTCGCTGTCATGCTTCGTATAATGCGTCGTATAGCTAGGTCATGCTTCGTAGAACTGAAAAAAATGGAAGTGGTAATGCCAAATATGTAAAAAAATAAAATAAAGTTGACCATATTTTCTTTCGCTGAAAATTAATCCAATTTCTAGGAGCATTTTTGAAATCAGCATAACAAACTACTCCTAATGCAAAGTTCTGGTAACGCTAGTCCTAGCTGGCAGAAATAGGGCTAGTGTTACCAGAAGTATGCAATAGGAGTAGAATGTTATGCTTATTCCAAATCTTGCATCAAAGTATTTCCGATCGCTCCCAATTCCACCAACTCACGTTGGACAACAGAAGATCGCCTAAAGATTTGTGTGTTAAAACACAACGTTTCAGGTTCAGCAACAAAATATTAGGCAAGACTGTGACAAACCCCAAGAGCTATTTTACCTTCAAGCATCAAAAACAAATAGGAATTGAAAGGGCAGACGGGAAAGATTTTCTGGCCCGGGGTCATCTATCTCCTGTCAATGACTTCATGCTGGCGGCAGAGCGATGGGCAACATTTTTCCTGGAAAATGTGGCACCGCAGTGGTAGAGTGTCAACAACGGAAAGTGGAAAAGGATCGAGGAATTTAGCAAGACAATTTCTGCCTTCGTCCGGTATACAATTGGAAACGATTCTGACAAAATTATGATCGCGACTGGTCCCATCTACCCTTCTTCCCAACCCACCTATCTAGGAGATGGGATTGTCCCTGTACCTGTAGGCGTGTACAAGAAAATATATTATAAAGACATTATTACGGTCAACATTTTATTGATTGAATAAATGTGTACATGTATACAAATACAATGATTATATTTGAAACCTCTTATTTTAGAAATCCATTATGTCAAGCCCATTTTCAATTTGTTGGCACTTATTTTGTACGAAATCTTCATCGTGGGGCCTTTTTGATTGCCATGAACCAATGTCTGCACCAGGCGTGAAGTCACCAGCTTCCTTCATAGGGACAAATGAGTCAATACATTCTTCGTCTATGGGGGCATTCTTGACAACATCACCCTCGCTAGAATTAGCGCTGGACATGTCTCTGGCGGCAGCGTTACCTTCGTTCACATGGGAATGGGATGTACCTCTTTCGTCAACAGGAGGAGCTTTGACCGCCAAATCATTGTGGGCATTATTGTAAATGACCATATTGTTTCCCTTGTTTGGGTCGCCGTATTTTATTTCTTGAAATGGGCCTCCATCTTCTTTCTCCATTTCCTCATTTCTTGATCTTCAAAAATTCTATCACTGAACGCATTCACCAATTTTGACAGGCTATCTTTGTTGTATCTGCCGGACTCTGACAATGTGGATAGTCTTTCGCATACCTCCGCGGCCGCTTCCTTTGGATGTCTGCAGATCTTCAGCCTCCTTTACGGTGCAGATGCGTCTGTTTCAGCGGAGGTCATGCTGTGGTGAGAGGTGGCGGACCAGCACAGGAGATGAGGAGCTTTTTACGGTGCAGTTACGTCTGTGGTTGATCCAAGCAGCTTATAGACCCACATGCCACGCCCATTCTAGCTGACTGCCACACACACACACACACAACCTACTCCACCTACCTCCGAGTCAGTTTGTCAGTCTCAGACAGGGGTCCGGATCTACCAGGGGTGGGTGCCGAGCATACCCCCAAACGGGGGTCGAAAAGGGGGAGGGGGCGGAAATGGGGAGCCGTCTCCTTCCTATATAGTGAAGGCCGCCGCCGCCCTGCCCTCTTTGTGTGTTTAGGTGTTGTGTGTGTGTGTGTGTGTGTGCCTGGGTGGGTGGGTGGGTGTGGGGGGCCAGGAGGAGGAGGAGGGACACGTGCCTGCCCTCTCTCCTCGGCCTCCTACCTCCACGGCGCGCATGCTGCTGCCTACCTGCCTGCCTGCTGCTGCCTGGGCCAATTTCTCTTTTAATACATTTCGATACACTAGGGGTCTAAGGTGATGTACCCTAGGCAGAAATGGACCCCAGTCCATGCCCTACCCCCTTCGAATGTTGAGTGCCCTTCCTTGTTTTAACCCCCTCCCCTCACCCCCTGCCCTTCCTCTTACCCACAGTGAGCTGATTCAGGGGGGCGAGCATCCTCTATAAAAGACGGAGCCTTCCCTGCTCCATGCACCACCAGTTGCCTGCTTCGTTTCGTTCATTGCTCCGTTCACCACCAATTGACTCGTTGTGTGCGCCACTAACCGCACCGTTCACCGTAGTCGTCGCCAATGGTAGGCCTACTTCGTATATGGCCTGTTAACCCGTTCAGTACCAGGGATGTCCTTTTAATCGTATTCTGGTAACTATTAGACGAATATATGCAGTTAAGGAAGGGCCTCTAGCAATACTATGACTTAATTATTATGTTTTCTCCACTAACCAACTTTACTCCTAAACTCGATTAATGAAATTAACTAACACATATGGCAGTCCGGGGATTTGAACCTAGGATGCTCAGTGCTCACACCGAAAATCAACACACTTATGCATTGCGCCACGAAGACAGTTAAAGGATATTGCACAAGCCTACGATTTACTATGCAGTTTCGAATCCTGCATACCAATCTTAGCATGTACAATATCCCAACTGCACTCTCGGAGGCTATGCATAGGTGAAAGGAAATAGTAATTAATGGGGCACTTAACCCTAGGGAAGGCCTCTCGATAAACTACTACTGAACCTGAATTAATTATTATGTTTTCTTCACTAACCAACTTTACTCCTAAACTCGATTAATGAAATTAACAAACACATGTGGCAGTCCGGGGATTCGAAGTTGGATACTTTTGCCCAGGATACCGCCAAGTTAATGACTACCAGGGACGGGCATCTTAAATTCACGAAAGAAGAGGTCATAAAAACCCTATTTCTGGATAAACTCTCCGATGGGGACTTCGCTAAGCTATGTGATGTTATGGCCGAAGAGAGTGTCATTTTCGGCCATAAGCAAATTTACGAGCAAGATAGTCAGATAGACCGCTTCGTCTCTTTCGAATGGAAGGAAACAGCTCGGGGAAGGGAGGAAGATGAAGAACAATTACAACAAGAAGAAGCAGCAGAAGAAAATGTCCGTGAAGAAGGAGAAGAAAACGGCAGAGAAGAAGAAGAAAACGGCGGTCATCGTCAAATAATACAGAAAGGAGGAGGAGAATGTGATACCAGTAGTCATGAAGCTGAAAACACTTTCGAGAAATATTGTACTGGGAAATATAAGAAATACAAATATCTGTCAGTAGGTCACCCTTCATTAAAAGAGAAAGAGAATTGCCATGGAGGCGCCGCTAAACTCACAGTGTCTTTTTCGGTTGAGTCCTTGGCCGTGTGCTCAGGATACAAGGAATTGACATTTGTTCCCTCTACATGCCATTATGTTTTGAAAGGTTTAGAGATAGAACCTGAAATGAGGACATTACCTGTTCGCCCTTCCAAAAGAAACATAGACCATATCTGGTGTCAGTTGAAATGTGTGTTTTCGTCCCATACAAGATACTTGAAAGTGAGCGACTCCAGTTTCAGATTCGCTAGGAATAGATTGGGCAGGAAGGATAACCGCTACCCCACGGAGTTCAAAGTCCTATTTGCCCTGGACGATTCCCTCCATCCAAACTCTCCCTGGGGGTCGTGTCCTCTCCTACACGTAGGTAGCAATTTCAAAACACCGGGAACATCCACGTCATACTAAGAAGATAATGATGTCAGAGGAAGAGGCGGAGCCGGCAGCAACGATAAAGATACTATCAAAAACACCTGTTTCGTATACTCCCAGAAAAATCCTACCATAGAGATCCCATCCAAATTGTGTGAGGCTGCCGTTATTATACAAGGGGTTGTTAAAGAAGCAGCGGTCCTCTTCTCAGATGGAGCCAACTCCTTTTCTTCATGTTCCTGGTTGTTACGTTTCTGCATGGCCTTTTCACATCCAAAAGCCCGAGTGAGACATGTGGTCACAGCTTACATAGCAACTGTCCTTCCCCTGCTCAACAATATTAAAGAGACCCGTTGTTGTAATGGGAGTGAATATGTAATTGGTAAATCTTCCCGTTTCACCGTCAGTGGCCCAGATGCCACAAGCAGGAAAATATCCATTTCACATGGAGATTGTGTAGTCTGCGAGGACACCCAGTGTCTTAATATTTCCACCAACTGTCCGACACAGTACGGCGAGACCGAGCACCTCTCTCACTCCTTTGACAAACTGTATTCCCGAGTCTTGGTAGCGTATCAAAAGATCAATGGAGGAAGTCTGGAATATGGGGATTCCCAGAGAGAGATACCCTCGCAGTACGTTATGCAACCATGCCATAGAGCCGCTGTAGCGCACAACAATTTTTGTCAGGGAGTCATGCCTTGTTACATTAGAACCCTTTACGATGAGTGCGGGGACGAAAAAGTAAAACATTTGGATTTTAGTGACGTTGCTAACAATGACAACCACGAAGGAAGAGGAGAAAAAGAGAAATTAGTCTTGTTCGGGAAAATTATAGATGTAATTGTTTCCGCTCCGACCAGGTACGCTGTCTCGTCTGTGGCCAGGGCGGCCTCCTCTTCCACACTTTCAGAGAAACGCTTCCACCTTCAATAGGCGCCCGGTTGATAAGTTGTGAAGGCGAACTTTCTTCGAGCGGTCGAGGTCGGACAAGTGCAAGAGCCCGTTTAATTCCAATGCCACTTTCCAAGACATACTTATCAGCTCCTGGGACCTAGCTGCAGCTAATAGGTACTTGGAAAGGAACATTACCTGTCAACAAGACTGTCAACAGAGGCCTGTACACACGGTCGAGTTGGACAATTATCTCGCTACATTGAATGACAGAAATGGCCCATGGGCCAAGATATGTAGGGCTCAAAATCTACTTGCTGGCTCCGCCAGATCCTTTTATTGTGAAATTGCTTCTTTCATGAAAAATAAATCAACCATCTTTCCGGACAAGAGAGACCAACCTCTTCGAGAATCGGTAATCAAATTCGCCAACAAATGTAGAGCCTTTAAAGAGTTGAACAGGTGGAGCAAGTTCTTCAGCGACAGAGGAGAAACTGGGCGACAACAGATCCTCGACGCTTCCATCCTTCGAATGTTTGAGATATAGCTACTAACAATCTAGAGAAAGATGAACCAGGTAAGATACATAAAGCTTGATGAATTAACTGATAACAGATTACAAAAACAGGAAGAGATTAAAGGCGAAAAAGATAAACGGGAGCAACGAATTATCAGTCCTCATTAATAATTTAATCCCGTTCTAAAAAAACAGGGAGCATTTTCATTTATGTGAATATATGACCTGTGATTTCGTATTCTATTTAACAGTAAATTGTGAATAACAAAACTTAACAACAAGGTCGGTATATAAAGACGATTGAAAGGGAGGAGTTGCAGCATCTCCGTGTTTATTGTTGTCAGAATTGTTGTGCGAAAAACACACTTGGTATGGATTATATACGCATATATTTCATTTATGGGGCTTTAAAACACACTTGGTATGGATTATATACGCATATATTCCATTTATGGGGCTTTAAAACACACTTGGTATGGATTATATACGCATATATTTCATTTATGGGGCTTTAAACACACTTGGTATGGATTATATACGCATGTATTCCATTTATGGGGCTTTAAAACACACTTGGTATGGATTATATACGCATATATTTCATTTATGGGGCTTTAAAACACACTTGGTATGGATTATATACGCATATATTTCATTTATGGGGCTTTAAAACACACTTGGTATGGATTATATACGCATATATTTCATTTATGGGGCTTTAAAACACACTTGGTATGGATTATATACTCATATATTTCATTTATGGGGCTTTAAAACACACTTGGTATGGATTATATACGCATATATTTCATTTATGGGGCTTTAAAACACACTTGGTATGGATTATATACGCATATATTTCATTTATGGGGCTTTAAAACACACTTGGTATGGATTATGTACGCATATATTTCATTTATGGGGCTTTAAAACACACTTGGTATGGATTAAATACACATATATTTCATTTATGGGGCTTTAAAACACACTTGGTATGGATTATATACGCATATATTCCATTTATGGGGCTTTAAAACACACTTGGTATGGATTATATACGCATATATTCCATTTATGGGGCTTTAAAACACACTTGGTATGGATTATATACACATATATTCCATTTATGGGGCTTTCAAACTATTGCACGTAACATAACATTTCTGAATTCAATATTTCTTTAGGTTACCAATAATACAATCTTGACAAATATTGCCAATCAATAATATAAGGTCCATTGATTTCTTAATATATATAGTTACAAACCGACTTTACAATAGCATTATTGGTAACTCTAGATTGTATACATCCTTATTAGCCAATAAAGAGGGTAATCTTATTCTTGCTAAATAATTGACTCACACAAAACCTGTAGAGCGAGACTGATATAAAAGCATGGTCATTTTATAGTTAGTAGATCATTTTGCTATGTGAGTTAGTGAGACAAAAGGCAGAACTGCCTGTGGCGAGTGCCTTCCCCATAGTTGAAAGAGTGACGGAGCCAAAATCAAGGAATGTTCGACCCAAAATGCCTGGACAAACAGAGTTTAAAGTAATTACAGTCATAGGATGAGGGGAAAATGGATTCAGGGTAGAGCGTTCCAGAGCTCAGCTGTTGAATAGGGGAAAGATTGGGAATATCGTTTCACTCTTGGGTTGGAGAGTTGCAAAGAGTAGGGTGGGATTGTGTTGGAAGACGGGTTCTACGTACTCTTCGTAGAGGAGGTGGTATACATTGAAAGAGGGTTAGGAACACTGATTATTGTAATATCGGTAGAATAACGAGAGAGATGCAACTTTGCGACGAAGAGAGAGAGATCGCAGAGAGTCCGGGAGTTGACACAAGTTAATGAGACGAAAGGTTTTCTTTTCTACTTTGTCAAGAAATGCTGTGTGAGAGGATCTTCCCCACACATGTGAACAACACTCAGTACATGGACGCACTGTGCCTCTGTACAGAGCAAGAAACTGTGCCGGGGTAAAGAACCCCTGGAGACGATTGAGCATACCCAGCTTCTAGAAAGCTGTTTTAGCAAGGGTGGTAATATGATCCTTCCAAGTGAGATCAGGAGAAAAGGAGACACCGAGAATACTGAGAGAAGATAATCGTTTTTCTGAAATCGTTAAATGTGGATTATGAAGAATTTATTTTAATTTACTGATAAAGCTATCTTAAATGAACGGACCTCGTAGTCGGCGCTTTAAGAGAGAGAGAGAGAGAGAGAGAGAGAGAGAGAGAGAGAGAGAGAGAGAGAGAGAGAGTGAATAATATCCTCTAATCACAAACTGCTAGGTAGATAATTATATTTGGTTTATCGTAATTCTGAAGTAACCGTTGGAATCCTCATACAATTCCGCTTCCATATATGTATGAAAATACAACTATTTGTGGTCAACATTTTGAAATAGCGCGAGTTGGGAATAAGGTATTTCGATTTGTTATGTTATAATACTTGTTATGGAGTGCCCCAATGTGTTTGTTTTGTAATTATTCTATGTTTTTATTTGCTTATCTTCAAGTTCAATCAATACCAAAGCCAATGATAGCTCATTTATCGAAATACAAGGATGTGTTGGTGGATACAAACGTCAAAGAATCAAATTATTGCCAGGCGCGAAACTGGCTTATTAAGTTTTAAGTTTAAAAAAGGCCTCCAGTCATTAATAGGCTTGCAACACTACTCTCTCTCTCTCTCTGTGAGGTCTTTCCTAATTTGAAAACAAATAGACACAGACAGACACAATGAGAGAGAGAGAGAGAGAGAGAGAGAGAGAGAGAGAGAAAGGCAGACTCACCTTCTATGGTGTCAAAAATTATCAAGTGCAAAGATTGCATAACAATCTTTGCATGCAGGGACTGACTCCCTCTCTCTCTCTCTCTCACACACACACACACTGTGTCTGTCTCTCTCTCTCTCTCTCTCTCTCTCCTAGAGAGAGACTACCTGGCCGGGCTGCTGCGGCGTCGCCACTGTACGGGTCCCTGTCATGATTTTAACACACAAATCTTTAGGGGATCTTCTGCTGTCCAACGTGAGTTGGTGGAATTTTAGTGGGTGGTGAACCTTTTTTCAGGAGGGTCTAAATTTTTGTGGGTGAAAGATGTCGTGGAAAAACTACAAGCAATCTTTTTTCGAGAAAGCTAAATTTGTCGATTCAATTGTAAAAACTAGGACAAATCAAATAAAAACATGAAAAATTCCATTTTATTTTCCGATTTACATTATACGAAGCATGACCTAGTTATACGACGAATTATAAGTACGAAGCACCACAGTACCAGTTACTCCCATTAATTTTAGGTCACTTGATCCTAAAGTTAAGAAATTGGAGGATATACAGTAGGTGACTACATAGCAAATAACCAATATATAACCCCCCGAAAGGATATAATAAAATATAAATTCTAAACAGTTTTTATTTGTACAAACACAAGGCAGAAGGGCGGAGCACACAGACGAAGCGAAGCTCTAGCACCCTGCACCGTCTAGAGCACCGTCTAGGTGCTTCGCCCATCTGGACTGGGTACCGTCTAGTGCATCGTTCATAAGGGTATCGTCTAGTGCTTCGTTCATCTGTACAGAGTACCGGCTAGTGCTTTGAGCCAATGCGAGATATTCTTAGGTAACAGTGCTTGACACCAGGTCAGTCAGTAATTAGCCTTCGGACAGGAGGCCCGTACCTAGCAACGAGGACACACCTTCGAGGTGTTTCACTCGTCCACCGTGGTGAAATTTCCGCCGCCGGCTCTCTCTCTCTCGCGATTACGGCCGCCGAACAGAATTTTGTTGTAAGTATATACTGTATATTCGCATTTGGTCGTACTATGCTTTATCTTGCACATAGAAGTGTATAGATCTTGTATCATGTCGCACTTGAACCTGCTCATAGGAGTGTATAAAACCTGAATCCTATATTTTAAAATATGAAATATAACTTCCATTTCTAAAAAGTTAAAAATGGTGCGCAAATATATTTAAACTATTGTCTAAATAGTGGATAGTTAATCCATCACACCTTCTTGTTTTCATTCGTTACCGAGTTCTGTAATATTTCCTACGATTACCTAATATACTGTAGGTAACATATATAGGTTGTGTTAGTTTGCTTAGGTTAGGTCAGGGGAGTTGCAGAACTTCTAGATTATTAACCGGCGACTACAACGGTCGGAAAATATTAAGGAAACCACCCACCAATTATTTTCATTATTTTTGTTTTAGTTTTAGTTTATTTGCATCAATATGTAGTGATTGACATTAGTTTCAACCTCCGCAAAAATCGTTTTCCCCTTTATCCAACGATCTTAAGACACGGCGCCCGATAGTGGGGAGGGCTATGAAGATCAGGGAAAATGTGGGGTTAAAGACATAAAAAGGCGATATAATGGTTTTTATGATGAAAGTTGGCTCGGATTTTGTTGTTTTTCAACTTAAGAAAACTCCAAAATGAAAAAAATTCGAGCCAAGTTTTGGCAAAAGTTGGCTGGAATTTTAAGATTGTTCAGCTTAATAAAAGTCAGAAAGTGGCAAAAACAAAAGTTGGCTCAGGTTTTCTTGTTTTTCAACTTAAACAACCAAAATGAAAAAATAAAAATAAAAGTTTTGGCAAAAGTTGTTGGATGGTTCATGGGATAGAAAATTAACTTACCCAGTAAGCTCATTATCCATTATCCATTATCCAACAATTAAGCAACATTAAAGATTTTAGCCTAACCTACCAACCTTACCTAACCTAACCTAGTATTATGGGTGGGGGCTGCCGCCCCCACACCCCCGCTGGTTGGATAGTACATTGGATAGAAAATTAGGTAAATTCCTAGTGTTAATTAGACTGAAAGGCAGGGAGAAAGAGGTCCGCCGAGTCGTGTTGTGTGCCGTCTATGGGGAGGTAAACCCTGGACAAATATCGTTACAGGTTCTAGGTTCTGTATCTCTCTTAATAGAATTTTTCGAGGGTTGACACTTATTTTAACATGGAGTATAGGTTATATTACATCCTAAATGAAATTTAAAATATCTGAAAATTCTTGGGTTGTTTATATAATAGAAGTTACTGTGAGACACGTAATATGTTGAAGGGGGAGCTCTGCCCCCTCTAAACACCCGTCACTTATGTCATCATAATCTGTTGTACTTCATAGGGGGTCCAATTAAGGAGAAAGTTAATTAACAGACGAAATTAGGCCGCAAACTACAATAACATAGCGGGCCGCCGTTTATGGGAGACTTTTTACACATCATTTTCAATGTTAATTTTCTCCCTTAATCGATTTTTCCAAATTATCAAACTTATATAAAAATTAAATACAGTTTATAGGGATTCCAACATGCATTTCAAAATTGTCATGAAAATTGGTGGGTGGTTTGCTTAATATATACCCAACGGTCCCTAAACAACCAAGCCATGATTCCACTGGCGTAGGCTATAGCTACAGTCCTCTAATATCATCATTAAGTATTATGACTGTATTCATACATCATTACAGACATTAATATAATACGATAAGTCTGTATTATTATGTACCGTAAGGTCCTGATATCAATGCTTACTATACTTTACAAAATAAATATATTTAAAGTATTGTCTAAATAGTGGAAATTTAATCCATCACACCTTCTTGTTTTCATTCGTTACCGAGTTCTGTAATATTTCATACGATTACCTAATATAGGTAACACTTATAGGTTGTTAGTTTATTAGGTGAGGTCAGGGGAGTTGCAGAACTTCTAGATTATTAACCGGCGACTACAACGGCCCCTGAACAACCAAGCCATGATTCCGCTGGCACAAACTTTAACCCGGCGACTACAACGCCCCTCCAAGTAGTAATCCAAACTCTACTCTGCACCTCCAAACGAATCTGACATTTCAAAACACATACAAACACGTCTCCACCACTCTCGTTATGTTAGGTAAGGGGAGTTGCAGAACTTGTAGACTACATGTAGGGTATTGTAACATTGACCATACATTGCTCACATTATTAATTACCTCACCTACCGTAATTTCATTCTCTACACACAATCACTGGGTGAATACAATGTATACCGTATACTGTATAGTATACTTTCACGTGAGAAGTATTACAGGGAATGGTCCGATTCGCGGCGAGAACCTTAAAGACGGTGAACATTTTGTCGGACAGGGCCAATCGGCCGGGACTGGTTTGGAGTCACTGGGAGTCTAACAGAAATCACTAGGATATCGCTAGAATCGCTAGGAGTCATCGATTTTCACCGCGAATAGGCCCAGGAATCGGAATTTGTAGCTACTCCTAGTGATTCTAGCTCGCATTCCTGACTGTGTGAAGTACCCTTAACTCGAAAAGTACTCTATGGATTTTTATGATTTTTGCACAGTGGTACATTAACACTTTGGCGTGCCTGGCCTACCCTCTCCCGCCTACATAGGAAGTGAGCCGCGCTCTCCACCTCCCACCTACCCTGTAAAAACCGCACAGTATAGTAAAACGCTCGCCCGCCCTACTAAGCTAGTACTCCAGCTTGGGCCAAAAAGCTTCTAGCCGCGGCCAACATAATAATGCTATCGCTCCTTTTCACCCACAAATATCACCCCAACTGCATTGAAATACACTTCACAAGATAGAGGGAAGTCTATACAACAATATTTATCATGTCTCGCTCTCTCCATCACTACTCTACTGTATACCTACCCTACTACGCTTAGAAGACATATTCCTCGGTGGTTACCACACACTCCTCTTTCCCCTTTGTCCTTATATAGGGGGACTATTATGCCAGTCTTCCAGTCATCGGGTACACTCGCCTTCTTCCATGCTAGTTTGCACATTTTCCATACCCGTTCGATCACTATCTCACCACCATATCTCAACATTTCCCCACACACTCTATCTGTTCCTGGTGCTTTCCCCAACTTCACTCTTGTTATGGCTTCCCACACTTCTGACTTCCTGATCCCCACCTCCTCCTCCACTACTTCTCTTCTCCCTCCCATACCATATTCAACTATGTTTGCTGGCTCTTCATTCCTTACATTTAGCAACTCATTGAAGTACTCCCTCCATCTTTCGACTCTCTCTTGCTTCTCGGTTAGCATTCTCCCGTTCTTATCTTTCACACCCTTACTGTATCCCTTGCTACCTTCCCTAACTTTCTTGACTTCTTTCCGGAACAGTTTCTTACACTCCGATTCCTTCCAAATTCCTCATCTACTCTGCTTTTACTTTCCTTCACCACCCTTTTACTCTCTACGTACCTGGCTAGTTTCTGTCTCTCGAAATCTTCATTCCCTCTACTACCCAACCACTCTCTATATGCTTTCTTCTTTTCTTCCACAGCTATCTTTACTTCTTCTGTCCACCATGTTGTACCTTTCACTCTCCTCTTTTCCTCACTCTACACCCCTCCTCACATGCTGCACAGATCTCATCCTTAAACACCTTGCTCATCTCTTCCACTTCCTCCATAACTTCCAGGTCGAACCCACCTAGTCGTCTTTCTAATGCTCTCTTGTACTCTTCCCTGATTTCCTCCTCCTATAACCTTTCCACCCTCCTCACCCTTCCACCTTCCTATCGCCTCCCTCCAGCTCTCCTCACCCCTTCTTTTGTATCCTAACCTTAGCTACTACTATATAATGATCCGACAGACCTCTTCCAATACCCCTATACGCCCTAGTATCCATCACAGATTTCTTCATTCGTTCATCGACACATACATAATCAATCGATGACTTTCTTTCCACCACTGTCTTATCCTTCATGATCACCCGTTTCCACGTGTACCTGTGGATCATTCTGTGTCGAAAGAAGGTGTTGGCTATCCACAGCCTCCTCCCCACACATACGTCCACAAGTGCACTTCCGTACCATTCCCATTCACCTCTGATGGTACCCCCCACCCTCCCACCACTCTCTCAACTTTCCTATCACCCACCTTACCATTCATATCCCCAATCAGAAATATGCTTTCGTTCTTGTCAAACTTTTCCAGGCACGCCTCTGCATTCATCCAGAACTCCTCTTTCTTGCTTTCAAGTTGATTCTCTGTTGGGGCATACACACACACACAATCACCCAAGTTTGTATTCCTACTTTCATTCTCACCCACACAATCCTTGAACCCACAGACCCATACTCACTTACACATTCCTTCCATGTGTAATACGATGTGTTATATGTTTATGTTCCTAATAATTGTACAGTAATCTAGTATTTCAAAGAATTTTCCTTTCCTACACAGAACTAACAGGAGAGAGGATTGATGAATTTAAAAAGCTGGTACTTGAAAGTCTACATGACCGAATAAATGCGACGAAGCACCTCTCTCTACAGCATAGACGAGAACTGAACAAGGAGATCGATCGTGTCCGCAAAACAAAGACTTTACGGACTATTAACCGTTTATACGACCACGAAATAGAAAAGAAAACTACTGAACTAGATGAACTGAGGAAAAAGAAAGACCGAGAACAAAATACTACACTCCTGCAGTGGCAGTGTGCAAGAAAGCACCTCTCTCTACAGCATAGACGAGAACTGAACAAGAAGATCGATCGTGTCCGCAAAACAAAGACTTTACGGACTATTAACCGTTTATACGACCACGAAATAGAAAAGAAAACAACTGAACTAGATGAACTGAGGAAAAAGAAAGACCGAGAACAAAATACTACACTCCTGCAGTGGCAGTGTGCAAGAAAGCTTCTAAATACAATAAAGGCCGAAATCGTAAATATCCCAGGGTGATCTGCAAGACAACAAAGACGCCTGGCAGACCATGCCCAGTCGCCGGTTGCTACAGCGAATCAGTCATCCTACGGAAGCACATGGGCATTTGCCACTCGTACCTAACTAACGACGATAGAGAGAATGTTTTGGCTGCAGCGAGTAGGTTCTCTAGGAAAAGGTCCCTGCC
Source organism: Paralithodes platypus (assembly GCA_032716605.1). Classification (NCBI taxonomy): domain Eukaryota; kingdom Metazoa; phylum Arthropoda; class Malacostraca; order Decapoda; family Lithodidae; genus Paralithodes; species Paralithodes platypus. The sequence continues at coordinate 58,232,145 of CM064575.1, read as the reverse complement.
ACCAAGAAATGCAAAAAAAAAAAAACCTATATGATTGTCCCTTCTGCTCAAAATCAGTTAAACGGATCGATATGCACTTAAGAAATGTTCACCAAAAAAACAAAGACTCCATGGAATACCAGGAACTCAGACACGTACGTAAGATTTGCTTTCCATAATTCAATTATTTTCTTAATAATAGGCCAAACATTAAAGAAATAAAAGCAATTCACTTTAAAGTAAAGAAACATTATAATGCATTTGTAAATAATTATATGCCAACTAAAACAGTGCAACTTTTATTGTATATATTTTGAATCATTAAATAGACATATTTCACATGAACATTGAACTATTTTGCAGAAAAATAAAACTACGTCACCTGCCGAAGTTGAGGATGTACCCATAGTAGCTGGCACCATAGTTATCACCGAGAATGACCACGTCAAAATGTTCTTTAAGGAGTACGAGGATTACCTAGAGGACACACAACCAATGAAAACAGTGACAGTCAAGAAAAAAAGCCGTCTTCTAAGAGATGTACCCTTTGGGCCACGCGGAACTGAGGAGGAATTTGCAAGAAATCCCTTTGGGGGGCTTAAGATAATTCAGCTCACCCGGGAAGCTGTCATGACCGGAGGATCAATAATGGCACGCTCTGAAACCCTCTCCGCGAGCACACTTAGAATGATGACAAACTCCTGTATGCATGCTCTCAATTTTCTCAAAGAAACTGAGAATCAATAATTCCAAGTAACAGAAACTCTCCTAGGTCCCGTCAGGCGAGCTGTCGCCAAAGCAAAAAGTAAGTATAATGTTAATAATGTTATCGAGTAATTATTTGAATGTTTCATATTTTCGTTTTATATATTTGTAAAAGTGATTCCACGAGTTGTACAACTATTTATTGTGTTATGTCCTATTTCCTTCCACAGAATACTTTGGCACGGAAGAGGTAGGACAGAAAGAACACCGTAAACAGCAAAATGAGGCCGCGATTTTGGCAATGGAAGATGTAAATCTCCTGGAAACTAATGATGCTGTTGAAATTCCCATAAACAATGCGGCATCATTAATCCACGATGGACGTGCACCAGCAAAATCACTTATAAAACAAGATTTTGTCAGCTTGCGAGATACACTGATTGTGAGACTGTCCGTTCGATGCCTACGAAGAAATCAGGAGTTTACTGAATTTACAATCGGCGAATACGAGGGAAGATCAACAGAAGCCTAAGATGGCAGAAGTGTAACTTGCATGCAGGTAGCACGACACAAAACGGGGTCCAAAGACCCTGTATCTTATACTTAGGCAATACAGAGGCAGCTGCTCTTGAGGCGTACATGAAATATTATCGCCCAATAGTTGCCACATGTGTAAGGCCAAAATGTAAGATTTTTGTGAATCGGCACGGCAACAACACCGATGGCCAATGTTGCTCTCGACTCTCAATAGAAAATGTAGGGAAAATCATTGCCAAGATGGGGCTGAGGGCAGGTATTGTTGGGAGAGTGGGCAGCCGGAAGCTACGACATGCACAGATCACAGCTGCCCTCAAAGATGAGGATACGCTTGCCAACAGACAAGCCCTTGCAACCTTGGCCTGCCACAGCATGATAACCTGCAGAAATTACTACGACTTCACAAATCGCAGGACTACTGGAAACCGAGTTGTAAACAGTCTGAAGGATCTACGTTGTCATGCAGCATCAGGGTAGGTGTTAATGAGGCTTACATAAAAGTTAAAACAACAAATTTAAATTTGGCAAAATGTACAAATGCTTCATTAAAATGGGGTCCGAGAGGTGAGAGACACACGGTAATATAGTTTTGCCAGTTGGTAAACATGCCAGAGGGATATTGCATTCAAATTCCAACCTTCCTCAAAGGTCATTTGCCCGCTAAAGGATTAAATTTGTTTCAGAGGAAATATAGTGAGGATACTAACAGCCGGCATTTTTATAATCTTTCAGGAAACGGCATGGCTTGCCATTAACTCTCCCAGACATATATGACGCGATCGCGTCATATGGCAGAGTGAACCAAAAACACATATGACGCGATCGCGTCATATGGACTTATTATATTGCTAGAAAATAAGTTTATGACGCAATTGAGCCGGTTTTTTGGCTGGTAAGTCCGATAAGTTAGATGTACATGTGGAAACATCTAGCAACCCCCTAGCGTCCCTGTGAGGGCCCCGCGGTGGTAGAGAGAGTCAGTTTCTTCCCATCAGCCAGCCTAGTAGGTGGGTGTGTGCGCGGCCCTTTAAACCAAGGGGCCTCCATTTTGCCCAGCCTGGCTGGTATTACCGCCCTAATATAACCCAAACGAAGTGCTATATCGTTGGGTTATCGATGGATTATTGTGTTATTCTTATTTAGGGTATAAAAACCATGTTAGTGAAGTGTTTTGCTAGTCTGGTGTACGTGACCAAGGTGGGCTCCAAGAGGGGCCATGGTTTCGCTTGTTTGTGGATCACTTTCATACCATATTGAGTCAATTATATTGCTATTTATCACTTGAAGTAGTGTATCTTACTTGTATAAGTGTTTCTTAGTGAAAACACTTTTATTACTGGTAGAGCATTCTCTGGTGTAGGCTACGTGACCAAGGTGGTGGAGCCCACGAGGGGCCATGCTTTTTGCCAAACGTTTTGCTTGTTTGTGGAACACTTTCATATAAATATCAGTCAATTATATTGCTATTTAT
>CM064575.1:58099453-58226953 GCA_032716605.1 Paralithodes platypus | reverse complement strand
AATAAAATAATTTCCTGTTGTTGCTTCCTTTCCTTTTGGATCTTAGGACTTGGTATCCTTTATTGACTGATACTCTTTACTTATGAAAAATACTGAAACCAATTAAAGTCATGTAGTATTTATAAAAAATTATTATTTAACCGAAGCTTAGTAGGCTATGGTTATGAACCGAATAAGTTATAGCTAAAGAAGGACTATTAATTTTATAAAAAGTCTTGAAAGATAAATATTAAAGTAAGAATATTTCTGTCTCTTACCCTCTTTGAAATGAATAGATAGTTTTCTTATGTCCTTTTATTTATATTTAATGTAATTATTCTTGGTTCTTGTCTTACGTTAATAGTATTATATTATTATTATCATCAGGAGTAATATCAAAGTCACATAAAAAGTTAGATATATATTTAATAATTAGTTAAATGTATTTCTTAACCACGTAACATTGAGGTTTGATTATGAGTAAATAAAGTTACAGGATCGTTTCATAGATTCGATTCAGGTCTCACTCAAATAATATGAAAAGCAAAATATAATATTTTGAAGCAAAAGAATTTTCTTCAGCTTAGGAAATCACTAGAAGTAATATTAACACAGCCATGTTAGTCTAAGGCGATATTACTAATACGAGACAATAGCATCACCGTACTAAGCACCATTAAGCAATGTAAGCTTAATTCAAAGAAAAATGAAAGAACTCGTAAGTATTAATATAAAACAATAGTATTACTTTCATCATAACCCAATTACTTAAAGAGTTCCTTTAGTCCACAAGTTAGGCAACTAAAATAGTTAAGTACATAATAGTAGCGTTAACGTTAATTCGCAATCAAATAGTTAAAGCACATAATAGTAGCGTTAACGTTAATTCGCAATCAAATAGTTAAACACATAATAGTAGCGTTCACGTTAATTCCCAATTAAATCGTTAAACACATAATAGTAGTGTTCACGTTAATTCCCAATTAAATAGTTAAACACATTACACACATTAAACACATCACGTTAATTCCCAATCACATATCTCACTAACCAACATAACGTAAGTGTTTACACCGAACACACTTAACACACATTTATATAATCTGACTGACAGTCACAATCCCATTATAATACTTCACCCCGTCTTCCTCCAGCTGCAAGTTCACCTTCCCCAACTCCAAATGAGACTGATTTGAATGCCCACAACTCGGGTCTTATATACCAAACTATGATGGTGTAGGAACGAATCAGGAGGCGAGTGATGGTGCGCGCTCCAATCATAGCTCCTCGAATCACATAACAGGTGCGTGGTCCACTCACAGCTCCTGGCGTCGATCATACGTCATAGCATCGGTCATCGAGGTGTGAAGGCTAGCATGCTGGTATGGGGCGAGATGGTTTGCCCACTCGCTCGTTCGCTAGTCTGCTTCACCGTTTTGGGTAGTGGGCTCCTTCAACTCTAATTCTAACTCTTAAATTAACATACAGGGCTCCGTATGTCAGAATATATATATATATATAATATATATATATATATATATATATATATATATACTGTCTATATATATATACTGTATATATATATACTGTCTATATATATATACTGTCTATATATATATATACTGTCTATATATATATATATATATATATATATATATATACATTACTTTATTTTATTTACGTGTACAATAGAATTATTTCTGAATTTATTACCTGAAGATTACCTGGCTTTCTTATTTGGTTTTTTCAGTGTCAACCCAGGAGCCATTTCCCTTCTCGTTGGATAGGTGTTCATAGCGCAAAAAGTATTTGTCCTAGGAACTTCTAGTTTGTTTTATACTCATCAGCATTATTTGCCGTATTCATTCAGCCTAAATTTAAAACCATACACTTCGTAGCAACGAAATAAATCGAAAATGTTATAAACCATATCAATCAAGATCAGATTTTTTTTTTCGGTCACTGCATGGAAACAATTGTGCATAGCTCGCGAACCAATTACGCTATATTATTTTTGTTTTCACCATTGGAAAGAGCACAATTTTCAGATTCCGGTGATATATACAGTTATATACGTATCCGACCAAATAACGCAACCACGAGGTGGGGAACAGCTCGGAACCCGGCTAGCATCGCCGGAACAGAGACGGGTGAAGCGTAAATATTCGCATTTTGGCTCTTCATTTCAAATATTCATAGCGCCAAAAGTATTTGTCCTAGGAACTTCTAGTTTGTTTTATACTCATCAGCATTATTTGCCATATTCATTCAGCCTAAATTTAAAACCATACACTTCGTAGCAACGAAATAAATCGAAAATGTTATAAACCATATCAATCAAAATCAGATTTTTTTTTTTCGGTCACTGCATGGAAACAATTGTGCATAGCTCGCGAACCAATTACGCAATATTATTTTTGTTTTCACCATTGGAAAGAGCACAATTTTCCGATTCCGGTGATATATACAGTTATATACGTATCCGAGCAAATAACGCAACCACGAGGTGGGGAACAGCTCGGAACCCGGCTAGCATCGCCGGAACAGAGATGGGTGAAGCGTAAATATTCGCATTTTGGCTCTTCATTTCAAATATTCATAGCGCAAAAAGTATTTGTCCTAGGAACTTCTAGTTTGTTTTATACTCATCGGCATTATTTGCCGTATTCATACAGCCTAAATGTAAAACCATACACTTCGTAGCAACGAAATAAATTTAAAATGTTATAAACCATATAAATCAAAATCATATATATTTTTTTCGGTCACTGCTTGAGAACTATTGAAGATAAACAATTTATGTTTCCAGATTTGGAAATAGGAGAAAAAATACTATTATTTGAGCAAAAACAAAAATATATGGTCATCACTCACTATTTAGAGCTAGGACGGTGTGAAGACAATTGCATGGGAAATAATTGTATTCTGGACTCATTTACACTTTCATATTTAGATTTATTTAAAAAAAAAAATATTTTATCATGTACTATAAATATTCCTCTTTCCATTGATATATGATACATCACAATAAACAGCATTCTGGTGGATGGAAATCGCGAAAAATTTAAGGCTTCGACAACACTCATGAGCCAAATTCAAGACCCAAAATACTTGTCAAGTGCCTCCTTGGACTTACTGGAACATAATATGTCTGAGGGAGTTAATGGAACTGGGAGAGGATGCCAGAAAGTCACGCCCTTCAAAGCTTTCACAGGATGTAAGTGCAGCCTGTCCTCTTCCCGCTCCTTCAGGATACGTTCCACCCAGGTAAGTGCACACAATTTGAAAAAATATATATATATTTTGTGTAATTAGGGAATTATCGTATACTAATAAATCCTGCTACAATTAACTTTATATTTGCCCTAAAACAACTTATGTATATTTTTTGCCCCACACTTTTCAGGTGACCGTCAACTAATGTACCCTTGGATGATGGGACTCTGTCAGTTCCAGACTGTGGATCTCTGTCCGCAGTGCTGATAGGATCCATTAGTGAGGTGATTACATTTCAGGAAGAGACTACAATTCAGGAGGACCATACACCATCTGCATCATAACACTGATCTTCAGTTCTAGCCTGTGGATCTCGGTCCGCAGTGCTGCAAGGATCCTTTAGCGATGTGAAAACACTTCAGGAGGACAATGTGTAAGTTTATTACTTACATTTAATTGAAATATATGTAATTACAATAATATTATTAAATATTATTGCAGTGTGAATAATACTTTGATACAGAAACTTTACATTTATATTATTTGTATTTAGCAAAATGTACAAATAATTACTCGAATTGGGGTCTGAGAGGTGAGAGACACAAGGTAATATAATTTTGCCAGTTAATCCACATGCCAGGGGGTTATTGCATTAAAAATCCTACCTTACCTCATATATCCCTGTAAGGCCATTTGCCAGATAAAGGGTTAAATTTGTTTCAGGAGAAATATAGTGAGAATACTAACAGTAGGCATTTCTATCTTCTTTCAGGAAAAAGCATGGCTTGCCATTAATGGAGCTGGGGGAGGACGCTAGAATGTCACGCCCTTCAAAGCCTTCACAGGATGTAAGTGCGGCCTGTCCTCTTGCCGGTCCTTCAGAATACGTTCCTCCCAGGTAAGTACACAACATTTTGAAAACAGAATCCTAGTTTTTTGTGTATTTAGGGAATTATTGTATACTAATATAATAAATCCTGCTACAATTAACTTTATATTTGCATTATAACAACTTCTGTATATTTTTTTGCCCCACACTTTTAAGGCTGCAGTTAAGTAATGTACCCTTGGATGATGGGATTCGGTCAGTTCCTGACTGTGGATCTCTGTCCGCAGTGCTACAAGGATCCGGTAGCGAGGGGACTACAATTCAGGAGTACCGTACGTCATCTGCATCAAAATACGGATCTACAGTTCCAGGCTGTGGATCTCGGTCTGCAGTGCTGCACGGATCCGTTAGCGAGGTGACAACACTTCAGGAGGACAATGTGTAAGTTATATTACTTTACTTACATTTAATTGAAATCTATATAATTGCAATATTATTAAATATTATTATAGTGTTACTAAGACTAAGACTAAGACATACTGAGCAACTTTATATATACTATATATATATATTGTTTTTTACTCTTCAGATATGAATCAACCTTGTCAGTTTCGGTCTGTGGATCAAGGTCTGCGGTTCTCCAGGGGTCCATTAGTGAGGCAACGACTCTTATGGATGAGCAAGGGCCTTTTTCGCCAGTTACACCAACCATCATAGAAAGTGCAGGATCACAGATGCAGATGAACCAAGCAGCCCTGGAGGGGTCGATCAGTGAAGCATCGACAAGTGCCATCGTCAAGAAGACTTCAAAATTGATAAATCATGGATCTGTCAACATTTTCAAAATGCCATCATTGCCAATTCAAACGATTCCGACTATATATGAGGATGTGAAGCATTTAATGGGTAAATTCCCCCGAAAAGGTATAGGGAGACTGCAAATTGATTGGAATGTAATGAAACTCTACCTAGAAAGAAAGAAATCGATTTATGGTAGATTCAAAATGACTGAAATACAACGACAGTACAAATTAAGTCGGGAGGAGAACAAAAATAAACAAAACTATTAAATTTGGTGTTGGGACACGGCAAACCAAACACAAATATTAGTATTTAATGGGATAACGGGTAAATGGCCTTGCAGGGATGTTTGAAGTAAGGTTGGCAAAATTGTCTCGCCTCTCCGACCTTGTTTTAATTCATTATTTGTACATTTTTACCAAATAAGAATAATAAAATTTTACTACCCTATCTATATTTCTTGTTTTTGTAACTTTCCACATAGATGTATTTATTTATAGGAAAAACCACAGACGATCCAGTATTTCACTCTAAAAAAAATATTGTTAAAATATTTCACACCACAGCAAAGTCTCTTTTTTGAATAGCGGAATATTTTTAAGGTTAAATTTGGAGTCCTCTGCCGAGGGTCGTTAGGAGGCCTCTAGAATAGAAATCTATCCGATCGCCACGAAGGCTGACATCGAGAAATGTTTGTGAGTGTCTCTTCCCCCCCCCCAAAAAAAAAAATCACTTCTCTCGAAAGACAATATTGTTAAATTGTTCAAATTTTTCACAACTGGAAAACTATTATTGTTCAAATATTTCATAAGAGGTTAATCCCCCAACATTCACCTCTTTCGAAAAAATATTGTTCAGATTTTTCACAACAGGAAACTAATATTGTTCAAATTTTTCATAAGAGGTTAATTTTTCGGGGAGATGCACTCGAACATTTCTCGACGTCGCTTTCATGGCAATCTGATATATTTCGATTCGAGGGTCCTCCAATGACCCTCGGCATTCTAGAAAATATTCAGAAACACCTCGGCAGACAACTCTCATTTGTTTTTATTAAAATAAACAAAATATAGAACTATATTTTATCCCTTTAGAGAGCAAATGGTCTTACAGGGATATTTGAGGTAAGGTTGGAATTTGAATGCAATAACCCTTTGGCATGTGGACCAACTGGCAAAATTGTATTACCATGTGCCTCCGACCATATTCGACCCTATATTAATTAATTATTTGTACATTTTACCTAATAAGAATAATATAATTGTACTACGCGAGTCCTTGTTTTTGTAACTTTCCACATAGATGTACTTATTTATAGGAAAATCCACAGACGATGCAGTAATCGGTGTTATGAAACGAGATAGGGTACCACATCGAGAAAAATTGGAGAGTGGTTCTCCGAAATATTTAACTCTGGGAAAAAATATTGTTAAAACTATTTCACATCACAGCGAAGTCTCTTTTTTTGAATAGCGGAATATGTTTTGTGGGTTAATTAGAGTCCTCTGCCTAGGGTCGTTGGGAGGCCTCTCGAATAGAAATCTATCCGATCGCCACGAAGGCCTACATCAAGAAATGTTCGAGAGAGTCCCCCTAACAATTTAGCTTTAGTGCCAATCTGGAAAAAAGCTGGGCTGTTTTAGGTATAGGGATGCTCAGTGGATCACTCTTTCCGGAGTTAAAGCCTCGGGGAACACTATCTACAATGTTCCCTAATATAAGTATTCTGGACAAGCCAGTTGCAAGATGTTTCCTAAGGAATTATCCTATCCATAAAACAGGCAGAAATAGAGCAAGCTTTACCAAAACTTTGCAATGGGATTATAATTTGATTCTGATTTCCAATATGCATTAAAAAAACTGGATAGCTCAAATATTTTAATGACCATGCCCAAATCAAGCAAAAATATCCCGTCAGTACTCCTTACGGACTGACCTGAGTCAGGTAATATTCCCTAAACATCTCTACCATTGGTTCACAGCCAACTGCTGAAGCGGTGGGAGATAATGTTCATTCCATTGATCCTTATCATATCGTCCTGACATCCCAACACCAGCTGGTATATATATGTGGGACCCTTGCTCCAGTTCCATAGCCCAAATAGCTAGCTTTTTAACACATTCTTTGAAGAAGAGAAGTCTATTTTCCACAGTGTCTCTTTCTAACCCTTTTGCGAAATGTTTATCATTCGATGATTCCACATGATACTGACCAACTTCATTATGTTCAATGGGGCCACCAATCCCAAACTGAGTAACGAGTGTAACTAGTTTAGGTGAACCACTGTAAGGGACCCTCACTCGGGGAATGATGTCTCCGGGAGACTTTCTATCATCTCGTACGGCTCTGGATAGATTGCGTCTCTCTCTGTACACATCAGCATAGGGGTATAGAGCTGCTAAATCATAGGCGAGCCCGAATGAATCACACCCAATAGCGTTCACTCCAAAAACAATAACCGAGGCATGTGAATTACACAGATCATCGCACACCAACCCCTCAAGATTGAGGAGCGGCCAATTGTCCATCTACAATATCGCTCCGCCTGGACTAGAATACACAACATATACACAACACCACTCCCCCACCCCAACCCAGTCTCTCAAACAACTTCTAACCTGTGTTCCGCTCAAACAGGGCTGCCCCCACATTCAGTGAGGGAGGGAGGGAGAAGACCTGTCGAAATATGTCGCTCTGACTGTATAACTTTGGGTTCTTCTTCCTGACCGCTCCTGCGGAAGAATTCTGGGTCTGACATATGGTTTAGCCAGTTGACAAAAATATAGCCAGTTAGGAAATAAAAACCACTATTACATAATCTTTGTTGTATTGAAAATCATTAATTGTTTACACATTTTTGTTCTTTTCCACCTGGAAGCCTCTCTGTAATGTCAGCGACGACGTAGTCGAATCTGGAAAGAGTTTCTGGGCTACATTGGACTCTTTATATTGAAATATCATCTTCGACGACGCTGGTCATTGTTCCTCTCAGAGCAACGAACTCAGATCTCGCAGGTAGACCAATCTTTCGGTAACTTGAGTGAGAGGAAACAATGACCAGCGTCGTCGTCATGCGACAGACATCGAGAAATCTTGGAGAAATGTGCGATGGCGTACCTCACCGAAAATCTTTTCTCTCTCCAAAATCTCTCTCCAAAAAAATATTGTTCAAATTTTTCACACCTCGCAGGTACACCAATCCATAGAGTACATATGACCTGGAGGCGAAAGCGTGAATTAATGGGACCAAGGATAGTCAATATAATGTCTTTGTGGGGGCCCTCCCCTCCCATTGTCCTTTCTGATCGTGGTGCCATCTCTTGAACGCGCGGATCCCTATTTACAGATTTGTGGCGTCTTCTTTCGCCTCTAGGTCATATGTACTCTATGGACTAATCTCTGGGCAGATATACTCTACGACGTACTATACGAAACATGACCTAAGTGTAAACGATGCACTATATGAATTATTGGGGGAGGTAAATTTGTGAGATGCCCTCGAACATTTCCTCAGCCGTCATCGAAAAATGATGGAGAGTCGCACTTCGAAAAATTTATCTTTCACGAAAAAACATATGTTCGTGTTTTTTCACACAAACATTTAGGCGATCTTCTGCTGTCCAACGTGAGTTGGTGGGCTTTGGGAGCGATCGGAAATACTTCGATTCGAGAGCTCCGACAACCCCAGGCAAACGACTCACCAACAATAAAATCCGCTAATCGACTTGAGTTGGCGATGAACTTTTTTTTTTGGGGGGGAGGGTCTAAATGTTTGTGTGTGAAACCTTTTGTGGACAAATTACGAAAAAAAAAAAAATCTCGAGAAAGCTAAATTGTTCGAAGAGTGACTCTCCATCATTTCTCGATGACGGCTGAGGCAATGTTCAAAGGCGTTTCACAGGAAAATGTACCTCCCCCAATTCTTCGTTTAGTGTGTCGGTCACCTAATCAATGCTTCGTATATTACGTCGTATACACCTAGGTTAAACTTTGTATGTGAAATAGTTTCCACAAATACTCTTGCAAATGGCCTGTCCATAATACTAATTGCTGCAGTATGGCGGAACCCTTACTTGGGGTACCAGAGGTTAGAGCCTTCTTAAGGAACATCATCCTGCAACTGGCCTGTCCGTAATGTGAATAGAGACTTAAATTATTGGCTCTCCATGTGCGGAAAATTCTGTATATAATTGTTTTCGAAAATGGCAGGGTACCGTCTAGTGCGTCTTCCATTAGGGCACGGTGCCGTCTATTGTTTCGTTCACCTGGCAGGGTATCATCTAGTGTTTCGTTCATCTGGACAGGGTACCGTCGAGTGCTTCGTTCATCTGTACAGGGTACCGGCTAGTGCTTTGAGCCAATGCGAGATATTCTTAGGTAACAATGCTTGACCCCAGGTCAGTCAGTAATTAGCCTTCGGACAGGAGGCCCGTACCTAGCAACGAGGACACACCTTCGACGTGTTCCACTCGTCCACCGTGGTGAAATTTCCGCCGCCGGCTTTCTCTCTCTCTCTCTCTCGCGATTACGGCCGCCGAACAGAGTTTTGTTGTAAGTATATACTGTATATACTGTATATTCGCATTTGGTCGTACTATGCTATATCTTGCACATAGAAGTGTATAGATCTTGTATCATGTCACGCTAGAACCTGCTCATAGGAGTGTATAAAGCCTGAATCCTATATTTCAAAATATGAAATATAACTTACATTTTTAAAAAGTAAAAAATGGTGCGCAAATATATTTAAAGTATTGTCTAAATAGTGGATATTTAATCCATCACATCTTCTTCTTGTTTTCATTCGTTACCGAGTTCTGTAATATTTCATACAATTACCTAATATAGGTAACACTTATAGGTTGTGTTAGTTTATTAGGTGAGGTCAGGGGAGTTGCAGAACTTCTAGATTATTATCCGGCGACTACAGCGGTCCCTAAACAACCAAGCCATGATTCCGCTGGCGTAGGCTATAACTACAGTCCTCTAATATCTTCATTAAGTATTATGACTGTATTCATACATCATTACAGACATTAATATAATACGATTGTATTATTATGTACCGTAAGGTCATGATATCAATGCTTACTATACTTTACAAAACAAATATATTTAAAGTATTGTCTAAATAGTGGATATTTAATCCATCCCACCTTCTTGTTTTCATTCGTTACCGAGTTCTGTAATATTTCATACGATTACCTAATATAGTTAACACTTATAGGTTGTGTTAGTTTGCTTAGGTGAGGTCAGGGGAGTTGCAGAACTTCTAGATTATTAACCGGCGACTACAACGGCCCCTGAACAATCAAGCCATGATTCCGCTGGCACAAACTTTAACCCGGCGACTACAACGCCCCTCCAAGTAGTAATCCAAACCTTTCAAACCTTTCAAAACCCCCAAACGAATTTGACATTTCAAAAGACATACAAACACGTCTTCACCACTCTCGTTATGTTAGGTAAGGGGAGTTGCAGAACTTGTAGACTACAAGTAGGGTATTGTAACATTGACCATACATTGTTCACATTATTAATTACCTCACCTACCGTAATTTCATTCTCTACACACAATCACTGGGTGAATACAATGTCTTGTGGGAAATTGTACTTATAAGGTTAATACTAGGTCTATTTATAATGTTTGACCGAGAAAAGTTAACTACCCGTATACTGTATAGTATACTTTCATGTGAGAAGTATTACAGGGAATGGTCCGATTCGTGGAGAGAACCTTTAAGACGGTGAACATTTTGTCAGACAGGGCCAATCGGCCGGGACTGGTTTGGAGTCACTGGGAGTCTAATAGGAATCACTAGGATATCGCTAGAATCACTAGGAGTCATCGATTTTCACCGCGAATAAGCCCAGGAATCGGAATTTTCAGCTATTCCTAGTGATTCTAGCTCGCATTCCTGACTGTGTGAAGTACCCTTAACTCGAAAAGTACTTGAAGGATTTTTATGATTTTTGCACAGTGGTACATTAACACTTTGGCGTGCCTGGCCTACCCTCTCCCGCCTACATAGGAAGTGAGCCGCGCTCTCCACCTCCCACCTACCCTGTAATAACCGCAGAGTATAGTAAAACGCTCGCCCGCCCTACTAAGCTAGTACTCCAGCTTGGGCCAAAAAGCTTCTAGACGCGGCCAACATAATAATGCTATCGCTCCTTTTCACCCACAAATATCACCCCAACTGCATTGAAATACACTTCACAAGATAGAGGGAATCTATACAACAATATTTCTATCAACCCAAAAATAGTGTATCTATTGTATAATGGTTATATCGTATACAATTAGTATTCGAAAATATTTCTGCTGCAAATTGTGGTATGTTTCTATATCAACAACAAAATAGTGAATCTATAATGGTTGTCGTATACAATTAGTATTCGTAAATATTTCTGCTGCGAAGAGTAGTATGTGTCACTTTTCTTCACAATATTTCCGAAACCGGCTAAATAACATATTTGTATTATCATACATACTAAACCATAGCTATATTTTCCGCTGAACATGATGGCGATGTTAAGAATATTTTCTCATCAATATTGGATTTTATAGAAGTAATGTATAACGATAGTTTTAGCTTTTATATCAGTGATGAAACGGGAAAAAAGACCAGCTCCAAGATTAATCATAGACAACTGAACAATGAGATCGAAAGTGTCCGCAATATTAAGACTTTACGGACTGTTGATCATTTCTATGACCAACAAATACAAACGAAAAAAGCTGAACTAGATGAACTGAAGAAAGAGAAAGGCCGAGAAAATAATGCTATATTCCTGCAGTGGTAGTGTGCAAGAAAGCTTCTAAATGAAAACAAAGGCCCAAATCGTAAATAGCCCAAAGCGATCAGCAAGACAACAAATAGACCTGGCAGACCATGCCCAGTCGCCGGTTGCTACAGGGAATCAGCCAACCTACGGAAGCACATGGCCGTTGGCCACGCGTACCTAACTAACGATGATAGAGAGAATGTTTTGGCTGCAGCGAGTAGGTTCTCTAAGAAAAGGCCCCTGCCACCAACAAATGCAAAGAAAACAAACCTATATGATTGTCCCTTTAGAGATGCCCTCTTTGGGTTATGCGGAACAGAGGAAATTGCGAGAAATACCTTGGGGGGGGGGGGGGGGCTTAAGATAATTCAACTCACCCGAGAAGCTGTCATGACCGGAGGACCCTTAATGGCACGCTCTGAAACCCTCTCCGTGAGCACACTCAGAATGATGACCGACTCCTGTACGCATGCTCTCAACTTTCTCAAAGAAATAGAGAATCGACAATTCCAAGTAACAGAAAATCTCCTAGGCCCGGTCAGGCGAGCTGTCGCCAAAGCAAAAAGTAAGTATAATGCTATCGATTAATTATTTGAATGTTTCATATTTTCGTGTTTATATTTGTAAAAGTGATGATTCCACGTGTTGTACAACTAATTATTTTGTTCTCTGATCGACATTATTGCATGGGGTTCTGTCATATATTCTTCCACAGAATACTTTGGCATGGAAGAGGTGGGACAGAGAGAACATCGTAAACAGCAAAATGAGGCTGAGCTGTTAGCCATGGAGGATGTGCATACCCTGGAAACTAATGACGCTATTGAAATTCCCATAAACAATGCTGCATCATTAATCCACGATGGACGTGCACCAGCAAAGCAACTTATACAGAAAGCCTATTTCGAAACGGGAAAAAAGACCAGCTCCAAGATTAATTGTAAGTATCATTTATTACATTTTCTCATGAAAATATGATCTCAATGACAATATTGCTCAATAGTATTTGAACGAATGAAAACATTTTCACATTATTAGGCACGAAGAAGAGGAAGAAGATGAAGCAGCAATGCAGCAGACGCAACATTTTTACTATTCTGTATTTTTGCTTTATAATCAAACTTCAAATCTTGTCTTCCCCATGCTTTATCAAGATTACTTTCAAACTCCCTTATTGATTCGGAATCGACTACATACTGGGGCAGTGCGTTCCACTCATTTACCACTCTATCACAAAATGAGTTCTTTGCCTTCTCAAGCCTATTTCTTTCTTTGTAAATTTGCTTTGAGTGTCCTCTCGTTCTTGTTCCCTCCCGCATCAAGAAGATACCTTCACACACATCCTCAGCATACTTTCCTGACACTATCTTAAAAGTCTATCATATCCCCTCTCTTTCTCCTATATGCCAGTGTCGGAAACCCCAGTGTCCTCAACCTCTGCTCATAGCCCGCATTCTTCAACGTTGGTACTAGCTTGCTAGCTCTCCTCTGCACTTTCTCCACTGCTTCTATATCCTTTACCATATATGGAGCCCACCTGGTTCGCATATTCCAGGTGCGGCCTAACCAGCGTTGTATAGAGATTCCTGAAGATGTCTTCGTCAAGTGACACAAATGTCCTCCTTATCAGCCCTACAATTCTATTGGCTTTGTTTATCTTTTCCGCTAAATTTTCTGAGAAATTTAACTTATTGTCTATCACTACTCCTATATCCTTTTCTGCATTCACTTCCTCCATCGCTTCATACATACTGTATCCTACCTTGTCTATCTTGCTTGTCCCAATCCACATGTACTTGCATTTTTTTGGATGAAAAGGCATTAACCAATGCTAATTAATTGTAATTAACCATTTGTAATTATGTATATGCAAACTAAAACAGTACAACTTTTATTGTAAATATTTTGAATCATTAATTAGACATATCTCACATGAATATTGAATTATTTTCCAGAAAAAGAAAAAAAAAACGTCACCTGCCAAAGTTGAGGATGTGTACCCATAGTAGCTGGCACCATGCCCGATGTTGCCACTAGAAATTTGTCCTAATTTTGTGTTCTGTTCTTTCACAGCAGTCGCCATGGCCAGGCGAGGACTCTCCCAGAATGACATCTCTTCGATGTTGGACGACTTTGAGGACGCCTCTAGTGATTCTGACAACAATTGCGACAATGAAGCTGAACATGACGACATCGAGGACGAGCTTATAGGTATAGAGCCCACCCACATTGTCGCTCCGTCGCCACCCACGCCAACCCTGGTGCCGGCGCCAGACACGGATGCCCCCATACCTCCTCGTGCTACTACACCTCCTCGTGCTAGCACTTCGTCATCACCACGTACCACCAGGAGTACTTTGGCGTCATTACGACGTGACTTCTCTTTTAGGGGCAGGGAGGAGTGACAGGAAAGGCAGGCAGTCACGGCTGCCATACAACCCTTCACCCACCCAAAGAAGGCAAGACTACCACGGCAACGTAGAAGGCCTCCCTCCAATTACGACAGTACCGACGATGAAGAGAGTGTGGATGACCTGCCACCCTCCACACCTGCGCGTATCGGTGGACCGCACGCACCTGCCGCACCTGTCACACCTTCCGCACCTGCCACACCTTCCGCAACTCCCAGGGGCACTACCCGATCACCTGACGAAGCTGCAAGAAGTCTGTGTGTGGTCACCACCAGCTCAAGACCTGCATGGTATGCAATTCTTGAAGGTAAGAAACTAAATTTTGTTTATTCATTTTTATTGGGTTTCTAAGTATCAAAGTAAATAATATTACAAAATAAGGGTCATAATTGTCAACAAAATCTCATTGAAAAGTCGGCCCTCTCAATGTAACGTCAAATCAACGCTGGTGTTGACGAGATTGCTACCCCCTCTCATATTCTCCAGCTTTGTCTTGGTTTGCAAGAAAGGCTGGATAATGTGGAGAGAGAGGTGCAGTCTCTCAAAGACGAGAATTTGGCCTTAAAGCTGACTATGGCTGACAAGAAAAGTGAGGATAGTGCAACTGCTGTTAGGGATCGTGATGCTCCCTGGACAGTTGTTCCAACAAGTGCAACAACCTGCAAATTTCTACGGCGGCCAGGAGCTCTCAGCAACAAGTTCATCACCTTGGATGACGAATGTGATGGTGAGGCTGTGAGTGCTTCCTTCGGCGAGGAAACCAGGAGAAGGTAAGTAAGTTGCCTCCAAACACAGGGAATGCTGTGACTGCTGCCCCCCCAGGAGACTCCCATTTTCTTATGTTCTTATGTAAATAATACTTATTTTGGCATTTTTCGTTTGCCTTTTTTTTTTATTATTTTCATGTGTTTTTAAAAAAGGATGGTTATTTATATACTGATTTAGTTCATAGGGTGCATATGTATGTTCATAGTGAGTTTTAGGCATATTCATTGAGAAGTACTTGATTTATGAATTTTTTCCCAGGATTTTTGCCCCCCAAAATTCGGCCCTCTCAAAGTTCAATCAACATAACGTTATATTATCGCTATCTATTAGTTCCTATTCCAATTTGTGAGCGTTACATGTCTTCCAGTATTTTTTATAATTGTATGTAAAAGTGATTCCACATGTTGTACAACTATTTATTGTGTTCTGTCATATTTTCTTCCACAGAATACTTTGGCATGGATGAGGTGGGACAGAGAGAACACCGTAAACAGCAAAATGAGGCCGAGATGTTGCCATTGGAGGATGCGCATATCCTGGAAACTAATGATGCTATTGAAATTCCGATAAACAATGCTGCATCATTAATCCACGATGGCCGTGCACCAGCAAACCAACATATGAAGAAAGAATAGGTCAACCTGAGAGATGCACTGATTGTGAGACTGTCCGTTCGATGCCTACGAAGAAATCAGGAGTTTACTGAATTTATAATCAGTGCCTACGAGGGAAGAACAACAGGCGTCGAAGATGGTAGAGTATCACGACACAAATCGGGGGCCAAAGACCCCTGCATCTTCTACTTAGGCAATACAGAGGCAGCTGCTCTTGAGGCGTACATGAAATATTATCGCCCAGTAGTTGCCACACGTGTAAGGCCAAAATGTAAGATGTTTGTGAATCGGGAGGGCAACAACACCGATGGCCAATGTTGCTCTCACCTCTCAGTAGAAAATGTAGGGAAAATCATTGCCAAGATGGGACTGAGGGCAGGCATTGTTGGGGAGTGGGCAGCCGGAAGCTACGACATGAACGGATCACAGCTGCCCTTAGAGATGAGGATACACCTGCCAACAGACAAGCCCTTGCAACTTTGGCCTGCCACAGCATAATAACATCCAGAACAAAACTACGACTTCACCAATCACAGGACTACTGGAGAACAGGTTATACAGATTCTAAAGGATCTACGTTGTGATGCAGCATCAGGGTAGGTGTTAATGAGGCATACAAGAGAGTTACAATTTTATTATTTTTATTTGGCAAAATGTACAAATCTATATATCTACTGCCTGATGCCGCAATCTCCGAAGGGGTGGCCACGAACGAACTGCCCCAACGCACCTCTATCCCCAGTCAGTCGACGTCCCTCCCCCCAACCAGCACCAACTTCGTTCATATACTTCCTCACGCCATCCTTCCACTTCTCTTTCGGTCTACCGCTCCCACTCTGTCCCACCACCTAGCTCTCGTACACCCTCTTAGTCATTCTCTCGCTTTCTGACAACAATTGCGACAACGAAGCTGAACATGACGACATCGAGGACGAGCTTATAGATACACATTGTCGCTCCGTCGCCACCCACGCCATCCCTGGTACCGGCGCCAGACACGGATGCCCCCACACCTCCTCGTGCTACCACACCTCCTCGTGCCAGCACTTCGTCATCACCACGTACCACCAGGAGTACTTTGGCGTCATTACGACGTGACTTCTCTTTTAGGGGCAGGGAGGAGCGACAGGAAAGGCAGGCAGTCACGGTTGCCATACAACCCTTCACCCACCCAAAGAAGGCAGGACTACCACGGCAACGTAGAAGGCCTCCCTCCAATTACGACAGTACCGACGATGAAGAGCGTGTGGATGACCTGCCACCATCCACACCTGCACGTATCAGTGGACCACACGCACCTGCCACACCTGTCACAACTGCCACACCTGCCGCAACTTCCAGGGGCACTACCCGATCACCTGACGAAGCTGCAAGAAGTCTGTGTGTGGTCACCACCAGCTCAAGACCTGCATGGTATGCAACTCTTGAAGGTAAGAAACTACATATTTTGTATTCACTTTCATTGGGTTGCTAAGTATCAAAGTAAATAATATTACAAAATAAGGGTCCTAATTGTCAACAAAATCTCATTGAAAAATCGGCCCTCTAACTCCCATTCATTATCACTCATCGGAACTGTATCATCCGCAAACAGCAGTATAGGTAGCTTCCACTCAATTCCCTCCCTTTTCAGTGATACACCAACATCCACTGCTCTTGATATTATTTCTTTCAAGACTCCATCCATATATACAGTAAACAACCACGGGGACATCACACACCCCTGTTTCAAACCAACATTCAGGTCAAAGAACTTTCTCTGCTCACTCTCCACACGTATTGCCGCCTTTGCACCCTCATACATGCTCTTCACTGCTTTCAGCCACTTGCCATCTACTCCGTATATGCTAAGTACTTTCCACAAACCTTCTCTATCCACTCTGTCATAGGCCTTCTCCAAGTCCATAAAGGCAACATACTCCTTTTGTTTCTTCCCCAGATATTTCTCCACAACACAATTGAGGGTAAAAATCTGATCTACACATCCTCTTCCCTTCCGAAAACCTCCCTGCTCGTCGCCTATCCATTTCTCCGTTCTCACTCTCACTCTCTCAATCACTACCCTACTGTATACCTTCCCTACTACGCTTAGAAGACATATTCCTCGGCGGTTACCACACACTCCTCTTTCCCCTTTGCCCTTATATAGGGGGACTATTATGCCAGTCTTCCAGTCATCGGGTGCACTCCCCTTCTTCCATGCTAGTTTGCACATTGTCCATACCCCTTCGATCACTATCTCACCACCATAACTCAACATTTCCCCACACACTCCATCTGTTCCTGGTGCTTTCCCCATCTTCACTCTTGGCATGGCTTCCCACACTTCTGACCTCCTGATCCCCACCATCCCCTCCCCTGCTTCTCTTATTCTCTCTCCCATACCATATCCAACTATGTTTGCTGGCTCTTCATTCCTTACATTTAGCAACTCATTGAAGTACTCCCTCCATCTTTCGACTCTCTCTTGCTTCTCGGCTAGCATTCTCCCATTCTTATCTTTCACACCCTTACTGTTTCCCCCTGCTACCTTCCCTAACTTTCTTGACTTCTTTCCTGAACAGTTTCTTACTCTCCCTCCATTTTACACTCCGATTCCTTTCAAATTCCTCATCTACTCTCCTCTTACTTTCCTTCACTACTCTCTTCACCACCCTCTTACTCTCCACGTATCTGGCTCATTTCTGTCTCTCGAAATCTTCATTCCCTCTACTATCCAACCACTCTCTATATGCTTGCTTCTTTTCTTCCACAACTATCTTTACTTCTTCTGTCCACCATGCTGTACCTTTCACTCCCCTCCCTCTTCTCCTCACTCCACACCCCTCCTCACATGCTGCACAGATCTCATCCCTAAGCACCTTGCTCATCTCCTCCACTTCCTCCATAACTTCCAGGTCGAACCCACCTAGTCGTCTTTCTACTGCTCTCCTGTACTCTTCCCTGATTTCCTCCTCCTGCAACCTCTCCACCCTCCTCACCATTCCACCTTCCTCTCGCCTCCCTCCAGCTCTCCTCACCCACTTCTTTTGTATCCTAACCTTAGCTACTACTACATAATGATCCGACAGACCTCCTCCAATACCCCTATAATGCCTGGCATTTATCACAGATTTCTTCATTCGTTCATCGACACATTCATAATCAATCAATGACTTTTGTTCCACCACGGTCTTATCCTTCATGATCACCCGTTTCCACGTGTACCTGTGGATCATTCTGTGTCGAAAGAAGGTGTTGGCTATCTACAGCCTCCTCCCCACACATTCGTACACATACTTCATTAAAATGGGGTCCCAGAGGTGAGAGACACACGGTAATATCATTTTGCCAGTTGGTAAACATGCCAGAGGGTTATTGCATTCAAATTCCAACCTTACGTCAAATATCCCTGTAAGGCCATTTGTCCCCTAAAGGATTAAATTTGTTTCAGAGAAAATATAGTGAGAATATTAAAAGTCGGCATATCTATCATATTTCAGGAAAAAGCATGGCTTGCCATTAATGGAGCTGGGAGAGGATGCCAGAAAGTCACGCCCTTCAAAGCCTTCACAGGATGTAAGTGCTGCCTGTCCTCTTCCCGGTCCTTCAGGATATGTTCCGCCCAGGTAAGTACACAAAATTTGAATTTGAAAATAAATTAAAGTTTGTTTTTGTGTATTTAGGGAATTATTGTATACTAATAAATCATGCTACAATTAACTTTATATATGCATTAAAAAAAAACTTATGTATATTTTTTTTGCCCACACTTTTCAGGTGACAGTCAACTAATGTACCCTTGAATGATGGGACTCGGTCAGTTCCAGGAGTGTGGATCTCGGTCATGGATAAGCAAGGGCCTTCTTCGCCAGTTACACCAACCATCATAAATGTGCGGGGCACATTGGGATATTGAGGTGAACCAAGCAGCCCTGGAGGGGTCAATCAGTGAAGCATCGACAAGTTCCATCGTCAAGAAGAAGTTAAAAATTGATAGATCATGAATCTGTCAACATTTAAAAAATGCAATCTATCTATCTATCTTTAGCCTGACGCCGCGATCTCCAAAGGGGTGGACACGAACGAACCGCCCCCATGCACCTCTGTCCCCAGTCAGGCGACGCCCCTCCCCCCCACCAGCACCGCCTTCGTTCATATACTTCCTCACTCCATCCTTCCACCTCTCTTTCGGTTTACCTCTCCCTCTCTGTCCCTCCACCTCGCTCTCATACACCCTCTTAGTCATTCTCTCGTTTTCCATACGTTCCATATGGCCGAACCATCTCAAGTTGTTCCTTTTCACACTTTCCAGCACATCTACCTCCACACCACACCTCCTTCTTACGTCCTCATTCGTCTGTCTATCCCTCCATGTAACTCCGCATGCACTTCTTAAGTAATGCATTTCCACTGCTCTCACTCTTGGTCTGAGTCTCTCATCCAACGTCCATGCTTCGCTTCCGTAAGTCAGTGTCGGGATTACCACACTGTCATACAAGGACTTCTTCACTTCCATACTGACCACCCTATTTCTTGTTACTGCTTTCAGCGTTCCTACAACCCTCTTCCCCTGTTGTACCCTCTTCCGAACTTCTTCATCCATAGTCCCATCTTTACTCAACACACTGCCCAGATACTTAAAAGAGTTGACGATCTCCATAGCCTGACCGTTCAGCTTCACCTCACACTCTGTGACTTCACCCCTTTCGAAGACCAAAACCTTGCTCTTCCCCGCATTTACCTTCAAATTCCATTTTTCGCACACTGTTCCAAACTCATTTACCGGGCCCTGCAACTCCCATTCATTATCACTCATCAGAACTGTATCATCCGCAATCAGCAGTATAGGTAGCTTCCACTCAATTCCCTCCCTTTTCAGCGATACACCAACATCCACTGCTCTTGATATTATTTCTTTCATGACTCCATCCATATATACAGTGAACAACCACGGGAACATCACACACCCCTGTTTCAAACCAACATTCAGGTCAAAGAACTCGCTCTGCTCACTCTCCACACGTACTGCCACCTTTGCACCCTCATACATGCTCTTCACTGCTTTCAGCAACTTGCCATCTACTCCGTATAATCTAAGTACTTTCCACAAACCTTCTCTATCCGCTCTGTCATAGGCCTTCTCCAAGTCCATAAAGGCAACACACACCCTTTGTTTATTCTCCAGATATTTCTCCACAACACAATTGAGGGTAAAAATCTGATCTACACATCCTCTTCCCTTCCTGAAACCTCCCTGCTCGTCGCCTATCCATTTCTCCGTTCTCACTCTCACTCTCTCAATCACTACCCTACTGTATACCTTCCCTACTACGCTTAGAAGACATATTCCTCGGTGGTTACCACACACTCCTCTTTCCCCTTTGCCCTTATATAGGGGGACTATTATGCCAGTCTTCCAGCCATCGGGTGCACTCCCCTTCTCCCATGCTAGTTTGCACATTTTCCATACCCCTTCGATCACTATCTCACCAACATAACTCAACATTTCCCCACACACTCCATCTGTTCCTGGTGCTTTCCCCAACTTCACTCTTGGCATGGCTTCCCACACTTCTGACCTCCTGATCACCACCTCCTCCTCCCCTACTTCTCTTCTTCTCCCTCCCATACCATATCCAACTATGTTTGCTGGCTCTTCATTCCTTACATTTAGCAACTCATTGAAGTACTCCATCCATCTTTCGACTCTCTCTTGATTCTCGGCTAGCGTTCTCACATTCTTATCTTTCACACCCTTACTGTTTCCCTTGCTACCTTCCCTAACTTTCTTGACTTCTGGTGATGGGCTGGTCTATCAGAGTGAGCGTTGAGCGTTCTCTGCCATACCCATATCTTACTCTGACTGTTCCTTTTACTTAGATATTTTCTAGATCTCAAGTGACGGCGTCCCTTCCGTGGATTGACCTCCCAATCTACCAAGATTGGAAGCCAAAGCGTCACATTTTTCCCTTGCCCCTCAACTTTCTGAGGGGCACAGGGCCCTGGGTGGGGCTTTGATTTCCCGGGCGTTTCCGCACCCTCCTCAGCTCCCAGCCCTTAAACACCTTGCTCATCTCCTCCACTTCCTCCATAACTTCCAGGTCGAACCCACCTAGTCGTCTTTCTACTGCTTACCTGTACTCTTCCCTGATTTCCTCCTCCTCTAACCTCTCCACCGTCCTCACCATTCCACATTCCTCTCGCCTCCCTCCAGCTCTCCTCACCCACTTCTTTTGTATCCTATCCTTAGCTACTACTACATAATGATCAGACAGACCCCCTCCAATACCCCTATACACCCTAGCAATCATTGCCGATTCAAAAAATTCCCACTATATATGATGATGCGAGGCATTTATCGGGTTTCTTCTCCCGAAAAGGTACAGGGGGACGGGTTATTCATCGGAATGTAATGAAACTCTACCTAACAAGAAAGAAATCGGTTTATGGTAAATTCACAATGGCTGAAATACAACGACAGTACCAATCAAGTCGGGAGGAGAACAAAAATAAACAAAACAATTACATTTGGTGTTGGAACCCAGCAAACCAAACACAAATATTAGTATTTAATGGGATAGCGGGCAAATGGTTTGAGGTAAGGTTGGAATTTGAATGCAATAACACTGTTCACCTCTCCGACCCTATTTCAATTAATTATTTGTATATTTTTCCAAACGAGAATAATAAAAATAATAATAAAATTGTACTACAAGATTCTTTTTTATAGGAAACCACATCCTATCCAGTATTTCACTTGCCGGAGTTGAAGTCTCTATTCACAATGTTCCTTAATATAAGTATTATGGACAAGCCAGTTGCAAGATGATGTTTCCTACGGGATTATCCTATCCATAAAACAGGCAAAAATAGACCAAGCTTTACCAAAACTTTGCAATGGGATTAGAATTTGAGTCTGATATCAAATACGCATTAAAAAAATGGATAGCTCAAATATTTTAATGACTATGCCCAAATCAAGCAAAACTATCCCGTCCGTACTCCTTACGGACTGACCTGAGCCAGGTAATATTCCCTTAACATCTCTAACATTGGCTCCTCAAATATTTTAATGACACTCCTCAAATATTTTAATGACAATGCCCAAATCAAGCAAAACTATCCCGTCTGTACTGCATATTTTATTATATCCTTTTTGGGGGTTATATATTGGTTGTTTGCTATGTAGTCACCTACTGTATATCCTCCACTTTCTTAACTTTAGGATGAAGTTACCTAAAATGAATGGGAGTAACTGGTACTGTGATGCTTCGTATAATTCGTCGTATAGCTAGGTCATGCTTCGTATAATGTAAATCGGAAAATAAAATGGAATTTTTCATGGTTTTCTTTTATTTGTCCTAGTTTTTACAATTGTATCGACAAATTTAGCTTTCTCGAAAAAAGATTGCTTGTAATTTTTCAACGACATCTTTCACCCACAAAAATTTAGACCCTCCTGAAAAAAGGTTCACCACCAACTCAAATGCCACCATCTCATATTGGACAGCAGAATATCGCCTAAAGATGTGTTAAAATCATGACAGGGACCCGTACAGCGGCAACGCCGACGCCGCAGCAGCCCGGCCAGGTAGTCTCTCTCTAGGAGAGAGAGAGAGAGAGAGAGAGAGAGAGAGAGAGAGAGAGAGAGAGACAGACATAGACAGACACAGTGTGTGTGTGTGTGTGAGAGAGAGAGGGAGAGAGAATACTCTCTATCTCTCTCTCTTTTACGGGGGAGGTAAATTTTCCTGTGAGACGACCTCGAACATTTCCTCAGCCGTCATTGAGAAATGATGGGGAGTCACTCTTCGAATAAATTAGCTTTCTCGACAAAAGATTGTTTGCAATTATTCCACAAATGTTTTCTCACACACAAATTTAGACTCTCCCGAAGAAAAAAGGTTCACCGCCAACTCAAGTCGTATAGCAGAATTTATTTTTGGTCAGTCGTCTAACTGGGGTGGTCGGAGCTCTCGGATCGAAGTATTTCCGATCGCTCCCAATTCCACCAACTCACGTTGGACAGCAGAAGATCGCCTAAAGATTTGTGTGTTAAAATCACGACAGGGACCCACCAAAATGTTAGCACTGGTACAAAATGTCTAACATTTTTGTGGGATTATTTGTCAATCTCGTTTCATAACCCAATCGAGGGGCCGAATACTGGCTCGTATGTGGTAGCGCTGGCACAGGGGCACTAACACAGCCATCATGGCGCAGCAAGCACACAGAATACAGCGGCGGTGGCTGTGACTCGTATCTGGGCAGGAAACACAAGGCAGAAGGGCGGAGCACACAGACGAAGCGGAGGGCTCATACCGTTAGAGGATAGACAGAGACGAAAGTGTTTGCCTAGGAAGGGAGTCAGCACGGAATCACATTTTTTAGAACAACTGGAGGGACACCGTCCGGACCGTACGCATTATTAGTATTAATTATTATGTTCCCTCCACCAACAGACTTTACTCCTAAACTCAATTATTGAAATCAACAAATACATGTGGCAGTCCAGGGATTCGAACCTAGGATGCTCACACCGAAATTCAGTGCATTTATCCATTGCGCTACGAAGACAGTTAAAGAATGGTGGACAAGCCTACGATTTATTATGCAGTTTCGAATCCTGCATATCAATCTAAGCATGTACACCCATTCCAACTGAGCTATCATAGGCTATGGATAGATGAAAGGAAGGAGTAATTAATGGGGCCTTAACCCTAAGGAAGGCCTCTCTATAAATTACCCCTGAACCTGAATTAATTATTATGTTCCCTCGAAGTTTCGAATCCTGCATATCAATCTAAGCATGTACAGTACAGTTGTCGACAGATGAAACAGATACAGCTTTGGTCTGTCCAAGACCTCAATAGAGGGCAGCACAATTAGTGTCCATAAATAATCTGGTAACAGTGATGGTGTGGGGGTAGTAGGTGAAGGTATGGGGTGGAAGGAGGGAGGCGAGGGAGGGGGAAGGAGGGTACAGGAGTGAGAGGGGAACTAGCGGCGAGGTGGTAGCAGGTGGGGGTGGAGGGAAGTGGTTGGCCAAATACTTTACTGTGAAAGAATAATACATTTTGTGTTTTGATCATTATGTTGAATCATGAATGCGTAATATTGGAGTCGCGTGAGGTGTGTGTAACATAATAAACACGCTACAGGCTGCTAACCTGCTATTGCCCTATCTCTCTCTCTCTCTCTCTCTCTCTCTCTCTCTCTCTCTCTCTCTCTCTCTCT
Organism: Paralithodes platypus; assembly: GCA_032716605.1. NCBI lineage: Eukaryota > Metazoa > Arthropoda > Malacostraca > Decapoda > Lithodidae > Paralithodes > Paralithodes platypus. The sequence continues at coordinate 58,202,326 of CM064575.1, read as the reverse complement.
CTCTCCATATACAATATATATGTGACATATAGGCATTCAAATATATGATATCTTATATCTCTAATGTAGTACTACTTTATTTGTGTTCTCTGCTTAGAGCGCCTACTGAGTTGTGATATCGGGAATTTGGTATTGTTCAAACATGGGAGCGTCAGAAACAACTGAACTACCTGTTGGTTATCTAACAAGGGGAAATATAGTCATTGTTAATATTTGTCAGTTGGTGAGTCAGTCAAACTTCAAATATTATAGTTGGTGTTTCAGCATAATGGTGAGTGTATAGGTCATAGTAGTAACGAAAGTATGCAATGCATATATGGTGTATATAATAAGGTATCAATGACACGCCAATTAAAGTGTTTTCTAAGTGTACCGGAGGTGTTATCAGTGTTGACATTGTCACGGGTATATAATCGCTTTTCATTATACACGTCCATAAACATTTAAACAATATTTCTTAATATATTTAGTTACAAAACGACTTTACAATAGCATTATTGGTAACTCTAGATTTTATACATCCTTATTAACCATTAACCCTTATTTAGCGGGGTCGGACTTAAGTCCGATACGAGAAAATTGGACTAAATGGCGGGGTCGGACTTAAGTCCGTGGGCGTATTCCCGCCCTAATTTAGGTGGAAAGCGAAACTTGGTGGTCAGGCGGTGTACTACAAGGGCCCACCCACACATCCCCACTGTGTGACCGTGACTAAGTGACCCTCAAGCAGCCATAATGGAAGGTCAAGATTTGCCCGTGTTCGATTCGGTGGCCGCCATCCCTAGTGCGTCGCGCCACCCTACTAACCACGCCCGGCTTACCACCCAGGAACTAGGTATCATCTTCATAACTTTCTAATAAGTTGTTGGATGAAACCGTCGAAGGTCTGGGTGAGAGTTTTGGTAGTGTGGATGACTCTGAAGACGAAAATAACCCGATCATAGGCTTTCACCCCAAGCATAATTTGCGTGGGGTGGATGTTGTGGTTGATATTGGACAGACCCTTGAGCAAATTGGAGACGTTCCTGACGAAGAACATACTGGTGTGGGTGTTGGTAAGTACAATTTATATTTTATAATTGCTTGAAAATGTGATTGCAAGCAACCTTACGAGCGGCTGGTGGAGTATATTTCACTGTGCCGCCCAGCGGGTTTTTTTACCCTAAATGGGGTTGTTCCGTGCTCTTTTTCATGCATAAACAAGACCCAGAGCGTAATACAAGTATGTATCCTGAAAGTGCGTAAATTGAGCTTTCCAATGACACCCGAACCATCCTTTTACGATCACTGGTTGTCTTTCAACGATCGTAAAACACGAGTGAAAAACCCTAAAATACGGTAATTTCCTTATATAATTCCCTGTGTGGCGAGTGGTCTGAGGTAATATATGCTCCTAATCACCGCTCCGCTCTCTCTCAGAGCACATTACGTCCTCAAAATTGCACTCTACAAGAAATTTCCTTTGCATTTTATAGCGTATTATTTGCAGGCGTTCGGTAAATTTACGGTAATACAAACAACGAAAGATTGAATATTTGTGCTTGGCATTATATGATTGTGGAGAACAGATGTAGACCTACCGTATATATTATTTTTTCATATATATGATACATGTGTAATATTTTTATATTATCACGACTCTCTCTCTCTCTCTCTCTCTGTCTCACTCTCTTTGTTTGTACTCTTTTGTACTCTCTTTGTCTGATGTAGGCCAGGGCACGCCCCTAACTAATCTCTTCCCTCCCAGGGGAAATCACACCTAGCAGATATTTTTGACATCCCCTCTCTCTCTGTCTGTCTCTTCATCTCTGGGTCTACCTATACTGCATGTGACATTGAAATTGCTTGAGAGTTTGATTGCAAGCATTCTATAGCGTATTATTTGCAGGCGTTCGGTAAATTTCTCACGATAACCAGGGTGTATGGTACATTTCTCACGATAATACAAGAAACAACGAAGCTTGGCGAAGATTGTGGTCTACAATATACCTTTTTATAATTGCATGTGACCTTGTAATTGCTTGAAAGTTTGATTGCAAGCATTTTATAGCGTATTATTTGCAGGCGTTCGGTAAATTTCTCACGATAACCAGGGTGTATGGTACATTTCTCACGATAATACAAGCAACAACGAAGCTTGGCGTAGATTGTGGTCTACAATATACTTTTTTATAATTGCATGTGACCTTGTAATTGCTTGAAAGTTTGATTGCAAGCATTTTATAGCGTATTATTTTCAGGCATTCAATAAATTTGATAAGTATATCAAAATAAGTCCTGTGGGACTATGAAATAGCTATTATTGGACAAGGAAAATATTTTTGTTCATCCCTCCACTGGAACATCAACAACAATGTCAACAACGTATCGCCGTCGGCAATCGTAAGATTCAGAGTCGTAAAGATTCCAGGACGAGCTCAATAGAAAATGAATGAATGAAATGAATGTGCAGTACTGCCAATACGTATAGCGACTTCCGCTAGATCTAGAGACCTTTACTTCGATCTAGCAGCAATGACTTACACTAGCGGTTTTGTTTTGAAATTTCAGAACAATTTCGAAGTGATATTATATGGATTTTGCCAATTCATATTTCTAGTGGTATTTATCATGTCTTACATCTAACAATATATGCTAGCGGATTTAACTTCAATTGGTAACCCTCCCGCTCGAGTCGGCTCCAAGAAAATCGATAATGGTGGCACTTTAGTAAACAGGTGATAAACAAACCCGCATGCGGATCGGTTTGGTGTATCGGTATTATGGTAAGTTGGCTACCTACTATTGTTTATACGATATAGTAAGTAATGATAAGTAAATTATTATATATTATATATAAAACAAAAACAAAATTCCTGCAAAGCAAGCGAAACAGAGAGAGAGAGAGAATGCAGAAACTGAACTGAAGAAAGAGTGAAAAGATATAATAATACAGAAATATTACAAGCAAATAAATGAAATAGAGGGATTAGTTAGAGAAAATAATAATGAGAAATACATAATACGGATGAGGAAGAGGGAAAGCGACAGAGCCTTATAGCGTATTATTTGCAGGCGTTCAGTAAATTTCTTATGGTAATACAAACAATGAAAGATTGAATATTTGTGGCATTATATGATTGTGCGGAACAGATGTAGGCCTACCGTATATATTATTTTTTCATATATATGATACATAAATTATGTAACAGTAAATTTCTTACGGTAATACAAACAACCAAACAACGAAAGATTGAATACATTCCCACCGTATAGAGAGAATACAGAAACTGAACTGAAGAAAGAGTGAAAAAGATATAATAATACAGAAATATTACAAGCAAATAAATGAAATAGAGGGATTAGTTAGAGAAAATAATAATGAGAAATACATATACGGATGAGGAAGAGAGAAAGGGAGAGAGAAAGAAAGAAAGAGAGAGAGAGAGCGAGAGAGAGAGAGAGAGAGAGAGAGAATACAGAAATAAGGAGAAATAAGAGAAAAATAAGACCGATTACCAAAGGAATAGTAGACGCGCGAGAGGCCGAAGTCAGGCCAAAGCGAACGCAACCGAACGCGCCCGGGAAATAGACCAAAAAGTACCTCCTCTTCCTCACCTCTTCCCACCCTCCACACTCATTCATAACATCCACTCATAGACTTATATGGGGAGACAAAGAGTTGCTCTTTCCAAAAATGATCGTTTCGTTCGCATTGGAGCCATACTAACGGCACTAGGGCGAGTGAAATTGAGCGAATATTTCGGGATTATGCCCGCTGAGCGGTACAGTGTAAAATACCTTACCACCCGCTAAATAAGGGTTAAAGAGGGTAATCTTATTCTTGCTAAATAATTGACTCACACAAAACCTGTAGAGCGAGACTGAGATAAAAGCATGGTCATTTCTATGTACTCTTCGTAGAGGAGGTGGTATACATTGAAAGAGGGTTAGGAACACTGATTATTGTAATATCGGTAGAATAGCTAGATAGATGCAACTTTGCGACGAAGAGAGAGAGATCGCATAGAGTCAGGGAGTGGACACGAGTTAATGAAACGAAAGGTTTTCTTTTCTACTTTGACAAGAAATGCTGTGTGAGAGGATCTTCCCCACACATGTGAACAACACTCAATACATGGACGCACTGTGCCTCTGTACAGAGCAAGAAACTGTGCCGGGGTAAAGAACCCCCGGAGACGATTGAGCATACCCAGCTTCTGGAAAGCTGTTTTAGCAAGGGTGGTAATATGATCCTTCCAAGTGAGATCAGGAGAAAAGGAGACACCAAGAATGCTGAGAGAAGATAATCGTTTTCTGAAATCGTTAAATGTGGATAATATGAAGAATTTATTTTAATTTACTGATAAAGCTATCTTAAATGAACGGACCTCGTAGTCGGCGCTTTAAGAGAGAGAGAGAGAGAGAGAGAGAGAGAGAGAGTGAATAATATCCTCTAATCACAAACTGCTAGGTAGATAATTGTATTTGGTTTATCGTAATTCTGAAGTAACCGTTGGAATCCTCATAAAATTCTACTTCCATATATGTATGCAAATACAAATATTTGTGGTAAAAATTTTGAGCTAGCGCGAGTTGCACATAAGGTATTTCGATTGTTATGTTACAATATTTGTTATGGAGTGCCCTAATGTGTTTGTTTTGTAATTATTTTATGTTTTTATTTGCTTATCTTCAAGTTCAATCAATACCAAAGCCGATGGTACCTCATTTATCGAAATACAAGGATGTGTTGGTAGATAAAAACGTCAAAGAATCAAATTATTGCCGGGCGCGAAACTGGCTTATTAAGTTTTAAGTTTAAAAAAGGCCTCCAGTCATTAATAGGCTTGCAACACTGCTCTCTCTCTCTCTGAGGTCTTTCCTAATTTGAAAACAATTAGACACAGACAAACAGAGTGTGTGAGAGAGAGAGAGAGAGAGAGAGAGAGAGAGAGAGAGAGAGAGAGAAAAAAGGCAGACTCGCCTTCTCTGGTGTCAATCAAAAATTTGCAAAGATTGCATAACAATTTTTGCATGCAGGGTCTCTCTCTCTCTCTCTCACACTCACACTGTGTCTGTCTGTCTCACTCTCTCTCTCTCTCTCTCACACACACACAGTGTGTGTGTGTCTCTCTCTCTCTTTATTGTGTCGCTCTGAGGAGCACCCTGCACCGTCTAGAGCTCCGCTTCTCCTGTGTGCTCCGCCCTTCTGCCTCGTGTGTCCTGCCCAGATACGAGTCACAGCCATCGCCGCGCTATACGACGCATTATATGAAGCATGACATAGGCTATACGACGCATTATACGAAGCATGACAGAGAAAGAGAGAGTGTGTAACTCTCTCTCTCTCTCTCTCTCTCACACACACACACACACACACTGTGTCTGTCTCTCTCTCTCTCTCTCTCTGAGTCAAAGATTGTTTAGCTAACGTCTTGCCCATAATCAGCAGCAATGAGCGCGCTCACGCTGTCCTTTTAAAGAAATCGAGTTGTAAGTTATTTTTCCACGACATCTTTCACCCACAAAAATTTAGGAGAGAACTAAATGGCCGGGGTACTCCACCCAGAGAGAGACTACCTGGTCGGGCTGCTCCACCCAGAGAGAGACTACCTGGCCGGGTTGCTCTACCCAGAGAGAGACTACCTGGCCGGGCTGCTCCACCTAGAGAGAGACTACCTGGCCGGGCTGCTGCGGCGTCGCCCCTGTACGGGTCCCTGTCGTGATTTTAACACACAAATCTTTAGGCGATCTTCTGCTGTCCAACGTGAGTTGGTGGAATTTCAGTTGGTGGTGAACCTTTTTTCAGGAGGGTCTAAATTTTTGTGGGTGAAAGATGTCGTGGAAAAATGACAAGCAATCTTTTTTTCGAGAAAGCTACTTAAAACATATGAGGGCGGTGTACAAATAAAAACTGTTTATAATTTATATTTTATTATATCCTTTTTGGGGGTTATATATTGGTTGTTTGCTATGTAGTCACCTACAGTATATCCTCCACTTTCTTAACTTTAGGATCGAGTGACCTAAATCTTACTAAAAAAAAATCAGGTTAGTAAGGCATGTAAGGCACTATATGAATAGCCTATTCTCTTACTAAGAAATTCAGGTTAGTAAGGCACTATATGGATAGCCTATTCTCTTACTAAGAACGAAGTGGCTACGGGACACCACCAGTGGTGTCGCGCAGCCCAGTCAGTTATAGGCTACGGGACACCACTGGTAGTGTCACGCAGCCCAGCCTCACGCCGAAGTGGCTACGGGACACCACTGGTCATAGGAGCACCCTGCACCGTCTAGAGCTCTGCTTCTCCTGTGTGCTCCGCCCTTGTGCCTCGTGTGTCCTGCCCAGATACGAGTCACAGCCATCGCCGCGCTATACGACGCATTATACGAAGCATGACCTAGGCTATGCGACGCATAATACGAAGCATGACAGAGAGAGAGAGAGTGTGTAGCTCTCTCTCTCTCTCACACACACACACACACTGTGTCTGTCTCTCTTCTCTCTCTGAGTCAAAGATTTTTTAGTTAACGTCTTGCCCATAATCAGCAGCAATGAGTGTGCTCACGCTGTCCTGTTAAAGAAATCGAGTTGTCAATTATTTTTCCACCACATCTTTCACCCACAAAAATTTAGGAGAGAACTACCTTGCCGGGCTGCTCCACCCAGAGAGAGACTACCTGGTCGGGCTGCTCCACCCAGAGAGAGACTACCTGGCCGGGATGCTCTACCCAGAGAGAGACTACCTGGCCGGGCTGCTCCACCTAGAGAGAGACTACCTGGCTGGATTGCTGCGGCGTCGCCGCTGTACGGGACCCTATGATTTTAACACACAAATCTTTAGGCGATCTTCTGCTGGCCAACGTGAGTTGGTGGAATTTGAGTTAGTGATGAACCTTTTTTCAGGACGGTCTAAATTTTTGTGAGTGAAAGATGTCGTGGAAAAAGTACAAGCAATCTTTTTTTCGAGAAAGTTACTTAAAATAATATGAGGGCGGTGTACAAATAAAAACTGTTTATAATTTATATTTTATTATATCCTTTTTGGGGGTTATATATTGGTTGTTTGCTATCTAGTCACCTACAGTATATCCTCCACTTTCTTAACTTTAGGATCGAGTGACCTAAATCTTACTAAAAAATTCAGGTTAGTAAGGCACGTAAGGCACTATATGAATAGCCTATTCTCTTACTAAGAAATTCAGGTTAGTAAGGCACTATCTGGATAGTCTATTCTCTTACTAAGAACGAAGTGGCTACGGGACACCTCCGCCCTTCTGCCTCGTGTGTCCTGCCCAGATGTGTCACAGCCATCGCCGCGCTACACGAAGCATGACCTAGGCTATACGACGCATTATACGAAGCATGACAGAGAGAGAGAGAGAGTGTGTAACTCTCTCTCTCTCTCTCACACACACACACATACACTGTGTGTGTCTCTCTCTCTCTCTCTCTCTGAGTCAAAGATTTTTTAGCTGACATCTTGCCCATAATCAGCAGCAATGAGCGCGCTCACAGTGTCCTGTTAAAGAAATCGAGTTGTCAATTATTTTTCCACGACATCTTTCACCCACAACAATTTAGGAGAGAACTACCTGGCCGGGCTGCTCCACCCAGAGAGAGACTACCTGGTCGGGCTGCTCCACCCAGAGAGAGACTACCTGGCCGGGTTGCTCTACCCAGAGAGAGACTACCTGGCCGGGCTGCTCCACCTAGAGAGAGACTACCTGGCCGGGCTGCTGCGGCGTCGCCGCTGTACGGGTCCCTGTCGTGATTTTAACACACAAATCTTTAGGCGATCTTCTGCTGCCCAACATGAGTTGGTGGAATTTGAGTTGGTGGTGAACCTTTTTTCAGGAGGGTCTAAATTTTTGTAGGTGAAAGATGTCGTGGAAAAATTACAAGCAATCTTTTTTCGAGAAAGCTAAATTTGTCGATACAATTGTAAACACTAGGACAAATAAAAGGAAAACATGAAAAATTCCATTTTATTTTCCGATTTACATTATACGAAGCATGACCTAGCTATACGATGAATTATAATTACGAAGCACCACAGTACCAGTTACTCCCATTAATTTTAGGTCACTTGATCCTAAAGTTAAGAAAGTGGAGGATATACTGTAGGTGACTACATAGCAAATAATCAATGTATAACCCCCAAAAAGGATATATAATAAAATATAAATTATAAACAGATATTATTTGTACAAACACAAGGCAGAAGGGCGGAGCACACAGACGAAACGGAACTCTAGACGGTGCAGGGTGCTACCTGGCCGGGCTGCTCCACCCAGAGAGAAACTACCTGGCCGGGCTGCTCCACCCCCCAGGCAGACGACTCACCAAAAATAAATTCTGCTATTCAACTTGAGTTGGTGGTGAATCTTTTTTCGACTTTATCATCCCTGTCAGAAACGCATTGAGGCAAAGAATTGTTCCCGTGGAGGAGGCAGTGAAGTGGGGATATGTCCCTGAGGATGGGGAAAGCTGGCATGGAAGTGACCCTCTGGATGGGGCAGCCGGGCAAGGATCTGGTTCAATATGTACAAATAAAAATTGTTTATAATTTATATTTTATTATATCCTTTTTGGGGCCATGGTCGATAACGATGATCTGATGGGAGGGGATTGAGAGGTGCTTAGTCGGCTGGTGTCAAAGATAGAGTGAGGCTAATACAAAACAAACTCATACTATCTAGTTGAAGTCTGTATTCACAACTATTATGGACAAGCCAGTTGCAAGATGATACTTCCTAAGGAATTATCCTATTCATAAAACAGGCAGACATAGAGCAAGCTTTACCAAAATTATAGTTTAATTAGATAATAAGCATGCAAAGGTTTGGTTATGCTAGCCCTATTTCTGCCTTATTTGCCTTGAGAGCCAACATCAAACTTTACTCCTAAAAGGTTATTTTAATGTATCTGGGACACAAATACACCATTTGGTAGCTTTAGTGTCAATCTGGAAAAACCTGGCCAGCTTTAGGTCTATAGGGAACATTTCTTGACTCAGGTCAGTCCGTACCTGGCATTCGGACAGGACATTTCCTAGGGAACATTATCTTGCGACTTGCCTGTCCGAAATACTAATATTAGGGAACATTGTGAATAGAGACTTCTTAGGGAACGTTATCTTGCAACAGGCCTGTCCGAGATACTAATATTAGGGAACATTGTGATGACTAGTACATATTTCAGTTATCTGAAGAAATAGCAGCTTGAGATTGTAAGTAGTTTCTACAAAGGGCATTTTGCAATGGTTAACCTAAAAATATGTTTGGAATAATAATTAGAAAGTGGGGTTCTTGGTGGGGTGAGGTTAGGTTAGGTTCAAACACGTCACAGGAAGATAATTTTTGTTTGACTGTGTCAGTGTTCACCAACATAATTATACTTAGGTTAACTAAATTGAAAAAGTTACTAATAAATGATATCACACAAATATTCTCACAAAAGTATTGGCCAAAAATAAAAACTAGTCAAACAATTTAGTTCAGTATGAGAAAATTTGTATACCCAAAATAGTTATATTTAACCTAAAAATACAGTTGTGAAGGGTCAAAACATGATTTCCCAAGTAAACCTATCCTGTCCGACATTTGGTCATTGTTCCCTAACAACCTGCCAAAGGTGTCCAATTTGAGCTTCCGAACAGGCCAGTTCCCTAAGAATGTTAAAATATTCCATTAGATGTCCATTTCCAGACATAGTGCTTTTACGACTATGCAGTTGAACAGAACTCTGAAAGTAGCTTATACCATGTTATTTTCGTGAATCTAAGAGTATAAACAGTACCGGAATAAAGCCAGCAAAAAATCACCCATGACAAATGTGCTGTCCCGGTTCCGGAGTGTATAGGTCTATTATAACTGGATACAAGCTTCGGACAGAACCCCGCTCATTGTTGCCTATGGCGGTCTGAAAAAAAGTGAGCGGGCATGATTGCATGTAAGCTTTTGATACATTATGGAATTTTATTACAGAAATTAATGTTGCAGCTCATTTTACCCCTTGTACCAGATTTGTAGGTTCGAACACTATCAGAAAATTGAGTTAGGCCTATATGGGATTGTTCATTTTCTTCCCTATGCAGTGGTGAATTTCAGTGGCCGCTCAGATTGTGTTGAATCACTATTTTTACCAAAAAAACACATGTATAATGAAACTGCCTCAAGGACACTTTGGGAAAATGTAGTATATGGGGCGACACACAACATATCCTATAATCAAGTTAAAAAGACCAATTTGAAGATGTTTTATGACCTCCCCAATATTTGGTGACTTGAGGCAAAATCTGGGGGGGGCAGACGGTCTTGTTGACCTAGTATACCCTTCACACATCTCGAGCTCCCCGGGTCCCTGTTTACGCTAGAGATGATTGCTAGCGCAGCTGATAGAGCCAGGGTGTCCACATATTCACCCCTGTTTTGGGTGTCCTACGACATAAGGAAGTGGGTTAAAAATGGACGCAAGTTGGGATCAGTGAGCAATCTGGCACTACCATGTTCCATAACAAATTTCAGACCCCCATATGACCCCCTAGGAGGTTTCTAAACAGGGAATGGAGTTGTTCGGACCACCTGAGTATGCAAAGATCTATACCCATGCAAAAGCTGAACAAGCCAGTTCAGTTATTTGCCTAAAATGAATTGGCAGGTCTTGTAGAAAGGTGACCGCTCTTAACCCTCCATCTATCGTCCAATTGCTCTCATTTCTTGCATCTCTAAACATTTTGAAACTATTCTTACCTCAAAATTTCTTAAGCATTTATCTTCCCATAACCTACTCTCAGACCACCAGTATGGCTTCCTTAACCCGCAGGACCCCAGCGACGCACGTGATGCGTCGGCAATGTATGTAACGCTAAACCCCAGCTCCGCAGCACCTGCGTCAGCAATTTCGACCTTATTTACTCGTGTCCTGTGGGAGCTAGAGGCTTGAGAATTGTATGGGATATTCCTTAGGATATTGCCGAACAGTGGCGGTACTCGGCAATCCCCAAGTCCAGCCACGCAGGTGGTGATGCACGGGTGAGTGGCGCCAGTTTACCCACTTACTTCATCAAGACTTTCGACCATATTTACTCTTGTCCTTTGGTAGCTAGAGGCTTGAGATTTGTATGGGATAGTCCTTAGGATGTTGCCGAACAGTGGCAATACTTGGCAACCAGCCGCGAGGGAGGAGGGGGAAAACAGTGTACCCGCTTATCTCACCACGACTTTCGACCTTATTTACTCTTGTCCTATGGTAGCTAGAGGCTTGAGATTTGTATGGGATATTCCTTAGGATGTTGCCGAACAATGGCACTACTTGGCAACCACCAAGTCCAGCCGCGGTGTGGAGTGGGGAGAGGGACGCGCGGGAGGAGGGAGGAAGACAGTTGTCCTGTTTACTTCACGAATGTCTGACCTACCTCGTCGCCTCACGATGTTGGAACAAAGGGAATAGAGTTTGTATCGTTCCCCTACTGCTCCCCATGACATAGTTGACTCCCCACCAAGGGGGGAAGAGTAGGAGGAGGATGACCAAGACCCCATTGCATTCCTCAAAATTCCGCCAGACTACCGTAGGGGTCAGACGAGCTGAGGACGAGTGTGTTATGTTGCTATGTACGTGGTCTTCCCCCACGCCTGCCTTCACTACCACCTCCCACACTCTCCCCACCTTCACTCTCCCCATTAAAAATACAATGTCAAAACCCATATTTCTAAGTCAAAAGTGCCTAAAACCATGTGTAAAACTCATAGTATAATTATAAAACATATGATAAAGTATAAAATCAATAAACAGAGTGAGTGAGAGAGGCAAAAAATGAAAGTGAGAGTGGTTGCAGACTAGTGTCAGTCAACTGGTTGTGTGTATGTGCGTGCGTTCTGTTGTTGTCTTGTCCCAAGATGGCCGCCGGTCGCCATGGAAACCAGGGCACGCGCGGGGCTTGCCACTCGTCGGCACTTATAAAAATTGAATCTATGCACTTATCACACTGTAACTTCACTTACAATGACATTATGTGATACATGTTGCTAATATATGAACTATGAAGGCACACATGATGCTCGGGTGGTGTAAATAACCATCACTCGAAAACTGAACACATCATACATCTACCATGCTGCCTTGCCCAGCTGTGGTGTGCTGGCACGGGAGATTTGAAGAGGCGCCCGGCACCAGCTAATGGTTGAGCCACCCCCCCTTAGGACCCCCAAATGACCGAGGTGAGTGTTTTTTTTTCCTTCTTCATTTCTCACCTATTTAAGCTGTTCAAAAAAATAAAATAAAGAAATATAACGAAAATCCGCTGGTCCTACAGTGTGTTTTTATTATTTATTTGCTGGTGCTCAGTGGGTTAAGAGCCGCTCTACTGGTGATCTTCTTTCTTCTCTTACTAATACTTGGTCATCCTCCATTCGGGACTTCGGTGAAACTTTTTCTGTTGCGTTAAGACATATTGCAGGCCTTTGATAGAGACTGGCACAAATCCCTTATTTCCAAACTAGCCTCCTTCGGTTTCTATCGCTCCATCTGTGCCTTTGTCTCTAATTTCCTTTCCCATCATTCAATAGCTGCGGTTGTGTACGGCACCGTTCACTTCCTCAACCTATCAACACCGGTGTTCCTCAGGGTTCTGTCCTATCTCCAATTCTCTTCCTATTATTCATTAACCCACTGAACCCAAGCTAATTAATAATAAATGTACACCCCAGGACCAGCAGGTTGTAAACAAATGTTTTTTTTCCAGAAAACACCAGGAATGGGTTAGAAATGAAGGAAAACCCACAAAAAACCGATCCCCTAGGTCAGGGGTCCTACGGTGCGCCCGAAAGTCGGAATTAACATGGGAAAATGGGTAGGCAAAAACAGGCAAAAACAGGTTTTTGCACGTTCACGCGCACGCGGTTGGACTTTGAGAGTTTTCAACCATCAGCATTGTTGCGTGGGATACTTACACAGTTCTCATACAAATCTGAGCTCTCTAGGTACCATAGGACCGGAGTCATAAACCAGGACGCACCTTATGCGTCCCTGGGGTTTAGCATTACATACATTGAGGACGCAAACGCTGCGTCGCTGGGGTTCTGTGGGTTAACGAGTTTCTCAACTTCACCTCCAGCCCCATTCACTCATATGTTGATGAATCTACAGTACATTACACTACTCAACTAACCTTCCACAACATCATTCACAGCAGGAACTCCATAACTCACGTAAGGAGGATATAAAACACCTATCTTCTGATCTCTCTACTATCTCTAATTGGGGCAAAGAAAACCTTGTTACTTTCAATGCTTCCAAAACTTAATTTTTCCATCTGTCTACTCGTCGCCCCCTTCCAGAAAACATAAAAATTAACTGTTATACCAAAGCCCCAAGGAAATGTGCTACCAACACCGCAAACAAGTGTGCAGAATGTGCTACCAAAGCCCCAAGAACATGTACGGCCCAAATAGCCAAGTCCCCCTTCCCGGAAATACCCAAGTCTCCCCCTTCAACACCAAGGTCCTCAGAAAACGCAGCTACAGCCCACCTGGTCCCCCTCCGCACAAATCATAACAAACCCTCTCAATCCCCCCCCCCCCCCTTATTCCCAAGAGGCGGCGCTTGCCCGAGGACCCCAACGTGATGTCACGCACCCAGGCCCACCGCGGATTGGACGGCCAGAACCTCACCTCCATCAACGCTAGCGAGCTAACGTCATCGCCGATGACGCCACCTAATTGGTTGATAATGGGAATCCTTCAGTGTATCCGGAGGGCTCTTCTGCTACTATCCCCCTTACCCCTCTCGCCAGAACCGCACCGGCCTACAGCACACCTGAGACCAACGCTTCACTGTGCCCTTTTTCTGTGTAACATACCTGCAGCAGAGAGCACCTGAGAATTGAATAGGTATTCAGGCCAGGTACGGGAAAATTATCTTCTCCTTTCCCGGAGATCTGAATGCTCCCAAGCTTCTACAGGTGCTCTCTGGCCTGCCTTCTCGTACAAACGACTAAATCCCGAACATGAAGACCTAGACTGGTCCCAGGCTCTAGGACCTCGAATGCTCTCAAGCTCCTTGGAGACTCATTAGTCCAAATTAGTATTCATCGGACACTTGCATAACTGTGGCCTAGATTTCAGGTCCCCTTTAACGTAACCAAGTTCTATACCAGTTTGCCTATCAAATATCCCAACACACTATCCATAAAGTAAATCCTTCCCCTATAGTTACATTGTTACATGTCTGACTAATCACTAGGTAACCAGGCCTCTGAGTAGTTATGCGGGAGCAGCTCTGCCATACTCACACCTACACTAGCTTCCTGCTAGGGATTTCCCCCCACACCTATTGAGTCTCATTGAGAGTATTCACCATTATTTACGTCTTTATAGTACGTGTTGTAATATATATATATCCTGAGTACCTTTTTATGTTTATGACTATTGTTTATTGTATCATTGCTACTATTATCCATTATACTTAGGTGTTGATGCATTTACCTTGTATAAATAAACCTTCAAATGCAATTTGCCAAACTTACTTAAATAATAAAACTTGTACACCTAGCTCTTGTATCCTCTCAACACCTCCCCCTCGGTAAAATGGACCCGTGACAGATAGTTTGACTGTGCGGCTACTCCTCGTGGCAGTCGGCATCTTATTAACCCTTCATCTTCTCTTAATTTCTCGGTGTCTCTTTTTCTTCTGATTTTTCTTGGATAGATCATATTACCACTCTTGCTAAAAATGCATCCCAGAAGCTGGGTGTGCCCAACCGCCTCCAGGGGTTCTTTACCCCTGCGCAACTTCTTGCTCTGTACAGGGGCACAGTGCGTCCATGTATTGAGTATTGTTCACATGTGTGGGGAGGATCCTCTCACACAGTACTGCTAGACAAAGTAGAAAAGAAATCCTTCCGTCTTATTAACTCACGTCCACTCACCAATTATCTGCAGTCTTTCTCTCTTCACCGCAATGTTGCATTTCTCTTGCTATTCTACTTCTATTACAATAATCAGTGTTCCTCAGAGCTCTTTCAGTGTATACCACCCCCTCTTCGTAGAGCACATAGTACCCGTCTTGCAACACAATCCCACCCCTACTCTTAGCATCTTTCCAACCCAAGAGTGAAACATGATTCTCAATCTTTCTTCTATTCAACAGCTGAGCTCTGAAACTCTCTCCCAGAATCAGTCTTTCCTTTTCCCTATGAATTAAATTGCTTCAAACTCCGTGTGTCCAGGCATTTTGACTCGAACGTCCCTTAATTTTTGCCCTGTCACTCTTTCAACTCTGGGGGAGGCACTCGCCACAGGCAGTTCTGCCTTTTGTCTCTTCATTCACATATAAAAATATAAATAAAATATAAAATTATGCAATATGAATAAGAAAAAGAGAATGGATATCAGAAATACGTGAATAAGAAACAAAAGATAAACGATTGCTTAAAGGAGAGTTGCTCCCTGATTGTCGTCGTCACTGTCTTCGGAGTCATAAAATCTTTGAGGGCCATTCTAGTCAGCTCCAGTGAGTGTTTTCAGCATGAGCGGTCCTAGGGCATCTTCCCCTGGTTTTGCTTTATCTTCCTCAAACCACTATATGCCAACTATTCATCCTCAACACAGTCTGGCGTCTCTCTGCGCTGGTTAGCTCTGGATCCTGCAAATCCAATTTGTTTAGGGGGGGGGGGGGGGGGGGAGATTCCTTGCAGTGCTCACCTTCCCTTCGGTATCCCGAGCTGTCATCAGCTGAGAGGTAGTTTTGTTCCTCAAATCTTCTCATTGCCTTGCTGTTTTTATCCGGCAGCAGCCGTCATACTAGTACATCTTATTTAACCCTTATTTAGCGGCGAGCAACATAAGTCGAGTTAAATAAAGCTGGACTATGTGGCGGCGCTCGACATAACTCGAGTGGCAATTTCAGCACGTAATGTGGCTGAGAGAGAGAGACAAGTGGTGGCAGGAGACTAGCGAGCGTATGACTGCTCCAGACCACCGCGGCGAACCTACTGACACAAATCTCAGCTCCCTCCTCCCTCTCTCACTCGCTACATACTCAATTATGTACTGAAAGTACCGAATTACCTGCTTTTTGCACTCGCGTTGCACGGTTATTGCAAGAAAACTATCCATCATACAAGGATCGTTATGGTGTCATTCGAAAGCTCTGTTTATGCCCTTTCAGGGATAGGTACTTGTTTTACGTTCTGGGTCTTATTTAGGCATGAAAATGATCACGTAAACAGCCCTATTTTGGCTAAAAACACCCCGCTGTGCGGTACACATAAATAAACCGCATAGGCCGCTCGTAAGGTGTTAAAAATGGCTTATACTGCGGGCAACGTACCCATACGTTTTGGTAATACCGGCTGACTTGGTTACACCAACTCACCCCACTCTTTGCCAGGCACTTCCATTAGCTTCTAAGCTTGCCACCCATACTTATATCAGTCTGCTCCATGCATTGGTTGAGGGAGGGTTTGTGTCCAAGGATGAGGTGCTTTAGAAGCTGAAATGCAGCGAAAACTGGGCTACTTCTACATTTATTTGTGACAGCTATATACCAAGTACAACTGTGAGGTTTCAGGTCATAACTCATACCGTTTTCTAAACACAAAACATGACAAAATTACCAATTGTTTTATCAATTTATTGCAAGCATAAAATACTCAAGAGGAAGTGAGAGACAATGTAACAATACGCTTGGTGAGTGGCCACAAACGAACACGAACAAGGAAACTTTCGATTAATATTCCCTAGGCCGTGAGTCTCAAAATGAGTGAATGAAGACCTGGATGGGGACAATTCAATCCAATCTTTCCATTGGACTTCATTTGATTTTGGTCAGGGCTACTTATATGGCGCTAGGGTGATGTATATTGAGCGGATATAGTGGGAAAATGCCCGCCCGAACATATTCTTATATCAGTAACTCCCTGCAAGGAAAGTGTTAAATAGAGGCAAATAAAACACATTGGAATAAGGTTAGAGATGAGAAGATATTTGAATATTGGAGAGAAAATCAAAATACATATAGAGAGAGAAAACAACTGAGAGCAAAGCAGTTATTTGGGAGCAAAAAAGTTGAGAGATAGAATAAAGGAAAATAAAATATAGTGCCGAGAAATATTAAGAGCGAGAAACAGTGAGTTTAACAATGGCAAAGATAGCTAGAAGAAAGAGAATATAAAAAAACACTGATGTAGAAAGATATTGTAAAGATAAACTAGCAGCAAAATATATACTTATCCTCACTAGCTTGAATGGGAATAATATTAATTGGGCAATGGAAGATTGCTACATACTGTATATCTGATGAAAAATAGAAATTTCGTATCGAAAGACCTGTGGAGGAAAACAAAATAATTTCATGGACACAGATGCAATTAATCGGTGATTCCTTGAGATATTTGTTCAACTGATCAGTAAATGCCTGGGATTATTAGTATGCAGTATATTTCACAGGCTAATCACAGTTAAACAATATATGCTTTGCTTCATGTGCACATTTGAATTTCCGATTATTTTATAGCCACTACTTCGGGTGAATTTCGAATGACATTTTGTAAAGTACTTTTTTAAGTCCATATTATCGTGGCCTTTGTTTAACACTAGATTAGCGGGCTAGCGGTTTATTTATATGTACCGCCCAGCGGGGTGTTTTTAGCCAAAATAGGGCTGTTTATGTGATCATTTTCATGCCTAAATAAGACCCAGAGCGTAAAACAAATATCTATCCCTGAAAGGGCATAAACAGAGCTTTCCAATGACACCTTAACGATCCTTTTATGATGGCTAGTTTTCTTGCAACAACCGCGCAACGCGAGTGCAAAAAGCATGTAATTCGGCACTTTCCCCATACAATTCCGTATATAGCGAGTGAGAAAGGGAGGGAGGAGGTGGGATTCGTGTCAGTAGGTTCGCCGCGGTGGTCTGGAGCAGTCATACGCTCGCTACTCTCCTGCCACCACTTGTCTCTCTCTCTCAGCAACATTACGTGCTGAAATTGCCACACGACCTATGTCGAGCGCCGCCAGATAGTCCAGATTTATTATACTCGACTTATGTTGCGCCCCGACAGTTAGGGGTTAAGCACGTTAATCGAGTTCCCACTTACTTTGCGCCCCGGAAAGCAAAATATGCTATGTTATTTGTAATCATACTTTGTTAAGTATTTCTCAGCAGCGGAATAATGTTAATTATCCGCCGCTGACCTTTTACTTGTTAATGTCCTTATATAATACGGAGACCAAGACTGAAGACTATATTCAAAGTAAGCACATACCAATTAGTTTATTTATTTATTTATTTTTGTTTATGTATGAATAACGTTTTCAAATTAATATTCGAAATATCTTCCAATGTAATTTATTATGTTTGTTTTATATATTTCTTCAACACATTATATAGTTAGACTTATGTCCACATTTTGCAGTTATATACATAATGCCATTGGATGCTTTGAGAGATGGCAGCGCTTACTACAAATCCACACTTACATGGCATTTGTAGAGAGATTGCACCCTTCCTGTGCCTTTGTTGGGTGAGGTATATACATGATCTATATCCATGGTTTTCTTCTCATCAGCAAATAAAATTTGACCTTTTTCTTCGTTTGGCAGACATATCACACTTCTCACAGCAGACTCTGCAGGGTAGTTATGCTCCAAACATATTCTGTACAATAATTATTAACGATAATGTAAGGTGTCAAGGTGCAGAATATTTGACGACTTCTTACGCAAGTAGTGATTGATGGGAAAACTGTGCTTCATCATAGCGTTCTCTACTGTATATTAACATGATTGCCTGACTAGCCACACTGATCCTTGATGGGCATACTGGAAGGCGTCATTGGTGCACGGTCACGGTCTCTGCCGATCATGTGCATGTTTTCCAGCACCTTCTTCCATATCTGTATAGGATAGCCTACACTAATGACGTAGTTTGGTCAGGAACACTATATCTGCTTCTCCATGCCATTGGTCACCGATGCTTCACTGTGCAGTTGATGGTGTTCTTCCGGAGGTAAGATGCATGGACATTTTTGTCTCCACTGACGCCAAAGAACATGACAAATAGTGGCAATATTCTTTTCACCGAGAGAGCGAGAGAGCGTTCTGTTTGTCTCACGTTGTTTTTGCACTTACTCTCGTTCTGGTTAAAGTGGTATTTGAAGTGATATATGAAATGCAGTCGTTAGTGGTAGATTGTTGTAATTTAAATGATTATGGATCTTGAAGAAAAGGGTACAACGTTCATCCCTAGCAATAATTTAGTGAAACTCTCAAAATGTTTGCAATTCAAATTGGAATGCAATAATACTAGAAACAAAGACAGCAAATTAATATAATCGGCATTAAACGGTTATAACCTGTAAAGGATTATCTAATAGATAGCAACACCAGTTATATAATATAAAAAGTAAACATTGACACTACGAGCGTAGGTATTAAAAGTATTTGGATATATTATGAACAAAAGCACCAGAAAGTGTTCAAACATAATGTAGTAGAAGTGACTATCCTGCTTCCAAAGTAAGTAAGGGTCCTGGTGGCTGATTCCTGAGATTAGTGTTGATGATGTTAGATAGTGAAGATTATTGAAAGACAATAGAGCAAGGATTGTAAAACAATGTAGAGTGAAGACTGATTGTTGATAACGTAAAGAACAATAGGGTAGAAGAGAGAAGGAAGATTACAAAATAAAAATAATGAAAAGTTGGCCAACAAAGCAGTAACGAGAAAGGTGGACGTGAATGGTAGAGTAAATGACAGAAAATATCATAACAGTGCATAATACGAAAACAGATAACAACAATATCAAAACAGTGCATAATATGAAAACAGATAACAACAATAATGAGAGCAGCGGGAGAAATAGATAACAACAATAATGAGAGCAGCGGGAGAAATAGATAACAACAATAATGAGAGCAGCGCGAGATACAGATAACAACAATAATGAGAGCAGCGGGAGAAATAGATAACAACAATAATGAGAGCAGCGGGAGAAACAGATAACAACAATAATGAGAGCAGCGGGAGAAACAGATAACAACAATAATGAGAGCAGCGGGGGAAACAGATAACAGATAACAACAATAATGAGAGCAGCGGGAGAAACAGATAACAACAATAATGAGAGCAGCGGGAGAAACAGATAACAACAATAATGAGAGCAGCGGGAGAAGAAACAGATAACAACAATAATGAGAGCAGCGGGAGAAACAGATAACAACAATAATGAGAGCAGCGGGAGAAACAGATAACAACAATAATGAGAGCAGCGGGAGAAACAGATAACAACAATAATGAGAGCAGCGGGAGAAACAGATAACAACAATAATGAGAGCAGCGGGAGAAACAGATAACAACAATAATGAGAGCAGCGGGAGAAACAGATAACAACAATAATGAGAGCAGCGGGAGAAACAGATAACAACAATAATGAGAGCAGCGGGAGAGAATCAGATAACAACAATAATGAGAGCAGCGGGAGAAACAGATAACAACAATAATGAGAGCAGCGGGAGAAACAGATAACAACAATAATGAGAGCAGCGGGAGAAACAGATAACAACAATAATGAGAGCAGCGGGAGAAACAGATAACAACAATAATGAGAGCAGCGGGAGAAACAGATAACAACAATAATGAGAGCAGCGGGAGAAACAGATAACAACAATAATGAGAGCAGCGGGAGAAACAGATAACAACAATAATGAGAGCAGCGGGAGAAACAGATAACAACAATAATGAGAGCAGCGGGAGAAACAGATAACAACAATAATGAGAGCAGCGGGAGAAACAGATAACAACAATAATGAGAGCAGCGGGAGAGAACAGATAACAACAATAATGAGAGCAGCGGGGAGAAACAGATAACAACAATAATGAGAGCAGCGGGAGAAACAGATAACAACAATAATGAGAGCAGCGGGAGAAACAGATAACAACAATAATGAGAGCAGCGGGAGAAACAGATAACAACAATAATGAGAGCAGCGGGAGAAACAGATAACAACAATAATGAGAGCAGCGGGAGAAACAGATAACAACAATAATGAGAGCAGCGGGAGAAACAGATAACAACAATAATGAGAGCAGCGGGAGAAACAGATAACAACAATAATGAGAGCAGCGGGAGAAACAGATAACAACAATAATGAGAGCAGCGGGAGAAACAGATAACAACAATAATGAGAGCAGCGGGAGAAACAGATAACAACAATAATGAGAGCAGCGGGAGAAACAGATAACAACAATAATGAGAGCAGCGGGAGAAACAGATAACAACAATAATGAGAGCAGCGGGAGAAACAGATAACAACAATAATGAGAGCAGCGGGAGAAACAGATAACAACAATAATGAGAGCAGCGGGAGAAACAGATAACAACAATAATGAGAGCAGCGGGAGAAACAGATAACAACAATAATGAGAGCAGCGGGAGAAACAGATAACAACAATAATGAGAGCAGCGGGAGAAACAGATAACAACAATAATGAGAGCAGCGGGAGAAACAGATAACAACAATAATGAGAGCAGCGGCAGAAACAGATAACCACAATAATGAGAACAGCGGGAGAAACACATAACAACAATAATGAGAGCAGCGGGAGAAACAGATAACAACAAAATGAGAGCAGCGGGAGAAACAGATAACAACAATAATGAGAGCAGCGGGAGAAACAGATAACAACAATAATGAGAGCAGCGGGAGAAACAGATAACAACAATAATGAGAGCAGCGGATGAAACAGATAACAACAATAATGAGAGCAGCAAGAGAAACAGATAACAACAATAATGAGAGCGGGAGAAACAGATAACAACAATAATGAGAGCAGCCGGAGAAACAGATAACAACAATAATGAGAGCAGCGGGAGAAACAGATAACAACAATAATGAGAGCAGCGGGAGAAACAGATAACAACAATAATGAGAGCAGCGGGAGAAACAGATAACAACAATAATGAGAGCAGCGGGAGAAACAGATAACAACAATAATGAGAGCAGCGGGAGAAACAGATAACAACAATAATGAGAGCAGCGGGAGAAACAGATAACAACAATAATGAGAGCAGCGGGAGAAACAGATAACAACAATAATGAGAGCAGCGGGAGAAACAGATAACAACAATAATGAGAGCAGCGGGAGAAACAGATAACAACAATAATGAGAGCAGCGGGAGAAACAGATAACAACAATAATGAGAGCAGCGGGAGAAACAGATAACAACAATAATGAGAGCAGCGGGAGAAACAGATAACAACAATAATGAGAGCAGCGGGAGAAACAGATAACAACAATAATGAGAGCAGCGGGAGAAACAGATAACAACAATAATGAGAGCAGCGGGAGAAACAGATAACAACAATAATGAGAGCAGCGGGAGAAACAGATAACAACAATAATGAGAGCAGCGGGAGAAACAGATAACAACAATAATGAGAGCAGCGGGAGAAACAGATAACAACAATAATGAGAGCAGCGGGAGAAACAGATAACAACAATAATGAGAGCAGCGGGAGAAACAGATAACAACAATAATGAGAGCAGCGGGAGAAACAGATAACAACAATAATGAGAGCAGCGGGAGAAACAGATAACAACAATAATGAGAGCAGCGGGAGAAACAGATAACAACAATAATGAGAGCAGCGGGAGAAACAGATAACAACAATAATGAGAGCAGCGGGAGAAACAGATAACAACAATAATGAGAGCAGCGGGATAAACAGATAACAACAATAATGAGAGCAGCGGGAGAAACAGATAACAACAATAATGAGAGCAGCGGGAGAAACAGATAATAACAATAATGAGAGCAGCGGGAGAAACAGATAACAACAATAATGAGAGAAGCGGGAGAAACAGATAACAACAATAATGAGAGTAGCGGGAGAAACAGATAACAACAATAATGAGAGCAGCGGGAGAAACAGAAAACAACAATAATGAGAGCAGCGGGAGAAACAGATAACAACAATAATGAGAGCAGCGGGAGAAACAGATAACAACAATAATGAGAGCAGCGGGAGAAACAGATAACAACAATAATGAGAGCAGCGGGAGAAACAGATAACAACAATAATGAGAGCAGCGGGAGAAACAGATAACAACAATAATGAGAGCAGCGGGAGAAACAGATAACAACAATAATGAGAGCAGCGGGAGAAACAGATAACAACAATAATGAGAGCAGCGGGCGAAACAGATAACAACAATAATGAGAGCAGCGGGAGAAACAGATAACAACAATAATGAGAGCAGCGGGAGAAACAGATAACAACAATAATGAGAGCAGCGGGAGAAACAGATAACAACAATAATGAGAGCAGCGGGAGAAACAGATAACAACAATAATGAGAGCAGCGGGAGAAACAGATAACAACAATAATGAGAGCAGGGGGAGAAACAGATAACAACAATAATGAGAGCAGCGGGAGAAACAGATAACAACAATAATGAGAGCAGCGGGAGAAACAGATAACAACAATAATGAGAGCAGCGGGAGAAACAGATAACAACAATAATGAGAGCAGCGGGAGAAACAGATAACAACAATAATGAGAGCAGCGGGAGAAACAGATAACAACAATAATGAGAGCAGCGGGAGAATGACAGATAACAACAATAATGAGAGCAGCGGGAGAAACAGATAACAACAATAATGAGAGCAGCGGGAGAAACAGATAACAACAATAATGAGAGCAGCGGGAGAAACAGATAACAACAATAATGAGAGTAGCGGGAGAAACAGATAACAACAATAATGAGAGCAGCGGGAGAAACAGATAACAACAATAATGAGAGCAGCGGGAGAAACAGATAACAACAATAATGAGAGCAGCGGGAGAAACAGATAACAACAATAATGAGAGCAGCGGGAGAAACAGATAACAACAATAATGAGAGCAGCGGGAGAATGACAGATAACAACAATAATGAGAGCAGCGGGAGAAACAGATAACACAATAATGAGAGCAGCGGGAGAAACATGATAACAATAATGAGCAGCGGGAGAAACAGATAACAACAATATGAGAGCAGCGGAGAAACAGATAACAACAATAATGAGAGCAGCGGGAGAACAGATAACAACAATAATGAGAGCAGCGGGAGAAACAGATAACAACATATGAGAGCAGCGGGAGAAACAGATAACAACAATAATGAGAGCAGCGGGAGAAACAGATAACAACAATAATGAGAGCAGCGGGAGAAACAGATAACAACAATAATGAGAGCAGCGGAGAAACAGATAACAACAATATGAGAGCAGCGGAGAAACAGATAACAACAATAATGAAGCAGCGGAGAACAGATAACAACAATAATGAGAGCAGCGGGAATAACATGATAACAATAATAATGAGAGCGCTATAGAAGAATGGAAGGGGGGAATATACATTGATTTTATATCTGTTTTCTCTCTTTCCCTGGCTTGTATCCATTCGGCCCCATTCAGCCTACTGTTGTTAGACGTTTATGCCCATCCAGGTGTCGATTTCTTCATGGCGAGCGACAGCAAGCCAACATTGTATGAAGAAATCCGGCTTCGCCGGAGAAATTTTTCTATCGAAAAATGTACAAATTTAGCTTGCTGTCAAAAAATATATATTATGCTGGCTCGCTCCCGCCAGGAAATATTGGCACCTGGGTAGGGGGAAAAGTCTTAAAACAGTAGGCTGAATGGGCCGAATTATAATACGTAGAGAGCGCTATAGAAAAGAATGGCTCCCTTAAGTGAATAGGTTGTAAGACATTGATATTATAATACGTAGAGAGCGCTATAGAAGAATGGAAGGAATATACATTGATATTATAATACGTAGAGAGCGCTATAGAAGAATGGAAGGAATATATATTGATATTATAATACGTAGAGAGCGCTATAGAAGAATGGAAGGAATATATATTGATATTATAATACGTAGAGAGCGCTATAGAAGAATGGAAGGAATATACATTGATATTATAATACGTAGAGAGCGCTATAGAAGAATGGAAGGAATATACATTGATATTATAATACGTAGAGAGCGCTATAGAAGAATGGAAGGAATATACATTGATATTATAATACGTAGAGAGCGCTATAGAAGAATGGAAGGAATATAGAATGAATATAAATTACAGTTGACATATATTCCAATGAGAGATGAATAACGTAATATTGAAAGAGATAATTATAATGAATATAAATAAGCTAGATAGTGAAATACAAGTAAAGGGATGGGAGACCAGGAACACAGCTAAAGTAGAGAAAGCCAAGATAAATGATACAACCTAGAGCCAAGTTAGTAATGATAACGAGAAAGGGAAGCAGTAGTGAGACATAGTGACCACAAATGCCTTCACGAACAAAGGAATTGACAATAAAACGTACCAAAGCCGACCACGGCTGTATACAGTATAAATGCCTTCCTTAATTTGTAACGCAGTTGGCCAATAAAGATTAAACTAACTTATTGTATTTGCTTCTATATTGATGTTCCCCTCTTCTCTTGTCTGTTTTTCTGTTCACTTATCTTTGCATTCATCCCTTTCCTCGCTCTTCTCTAAATTACTTATATTACATTAAACTTATATTACATTACAATTTACACTTAGTATCTTGTAGATTATTACTCTGGCGTAGAGAAAACCAAACATATTGAGAACTGTACATATACAAATTCGCACTCCTCCTACAAGAAGAGATCTGTATTCTCACTAGACCATAACATTAATTATGTCAATAAGAATATGTCTTGTTTATTTTGCCTTCTTTTAGATTATAGCATTCACTTTAGGTGATGTCTCGAATAATCATTGTTTACTTTAGATAGTTAATAACTCTAAAGATGCTTGTCATAGTTTTATCAAGATATTTGACTTTTATATTTATCTAAAGCTGAAAAGAATTCGACAAAACCACTTTTTGTGGAGGAGCATTTCATTGACAACGTTTCCAAGATGACTTTTTCAGGTCAAAGCCGACCTTAAGAAGTCATTTGCGATATGTAGGCAATAAAGTGATCCTCCTTAAATGGTGCTTTTATCCATGCTGTCAACTTTTTTTAGTTAATTTTAACTGAACAGAAATTTTGAGTGATCACTGTTTGTTCTGTGTGTATGAAGGAGACAAAAGGCAGGTTGCCTGTAAATAATGTCTCCTCCAAAGCCAAATGAATGACAGAGAGCCAAATTCAACGGGCGTTGTGGTCCAAATACCTGGACACACGAAGTTTACAGTAGTTTAAGTCAGAGGATGAAGGAAACATTGATTGAGAGAGAGAGTTCCAGAGTTCATTAGTCGAGTAGAAGAAAGACTGAGAAAATTGGTAAATTCTTGGATTGGAGATTTTGACAATAGGAGTGGGACTGTGTTGAAGGGCGTGTGCTTCGCACTCGCCGCAAAGGAAGGAGTATGCACTGAGAGTAGCTAGCTAGAGCACTGAAGAACACTGATTATTGTAATAGCGATAGAATAGTGAAAGAGTTTCAACATTGTTGCGTGTACAAAGAGATTGAAGGGAACTAATAAAAGGAAGTTAGTTGATGAGACAAAATGCTTTTGACTTACTCTTTAGAGAAGTGCGGTATGGGTGAAACCGCCCCCCATATGCGAACAATGCTCAATACATGGGCATACTTCTGCCCCTATACAGAGCAAGATGATGTGTGGGGGTGAAGAACCCACGGAGACAGTTGAGCACAGTTAACATCTGGGAAGCTGTTTTAGAAAGAGTGTTAATATGATCTTTCCAAGAAAGGTTGAATGAACAAGATGCACCAAGAATATTCAGAGAAGTTGAAAGGTTGATGTGTGTGTTGTTGAAGAATAATTGATAGTCTTGTGGAGGATTAAAATGGCTTTGACAGCGTTTTGAGCAATACATGCATATAAAGCCATATACATTAATAGTCTCAGTGAATAAGAATATATACTTTATACATATTTAGTATTTTATCAAAACGGCAAGGCGAACAGTCCCTCACCTTTTTCTCTCCGCCTTTCTTTCTATACAATTCTTCACTCTATCCTCTGGGAAAACTTATTATATTCTTCCCATGCGCCCCCCTGCCTACCTATTAAATATCTTGAGCATTGGCCTTGCACTGGATAAGTCAAATGTGTACCCTTTCCAATCATTATACATTTCCTCAGTTCAATAGGAAACAATTGCCAAACGTACTCTAAAAACAACTGGATCAGAACATTATGCAGCATAATATCTATTTGATTATTCCTATGCTAAAACTGCCTCTGGGAGAGAGAGAGAGAGAGAGAGAAAGAGAGAGAGAGAGAAAGGGAGAGACTGAAACAAAAGAGAGAGCATCTAATGCCATCTTAAACTTCTGGGAACAAAAAACACTCACGGATTCAAGAATTGGACATAATATTCAAGATTACTGAGACACTGCTATTCCGGAAGAGAGATACATTACACTTAGAAAGATATTACACCGGTAGAGACGAGGAAGACGAAGGGGAGGAGCGACCCCTTCTCATAACTTGCAATCCAAGGCGGCTCAGGACAATCACTAAAGGAAGACGGGGATTAAAAGAACAAAAACGTTACTACACAATTTTATATCCTGTTGAAAGACACCTCATTATTGTTCTCTTAATTAATTTTAAAACCTCAACTACACGTATATACTTTGGAAATACTAACTATGAAGGGGTCCTCCGTTGGCAAATGTAAATTGCTTACAAATGTATTAGCAAAATTGAATACAAATGTGCATATAATCTTGGAAGGGAAGAAAATCATCTATTGTATGTACACTAGACCAACATTACAAATCATCTATTGTATGTACACTAGACCAACATTACAAATCATCTATTGTATGTACACTAGACCAACATTACAAATCATCTATTGTATGTACACTAGACCAACATTACAAATCATCTATTGTATGTACACTAGACCAACATTACAAATCATCTATTGTATGTACACTAGACCAACATTACAAATCATCTATTGTATGTACACTAGACCAACATTACAATCATCTATTGTATGTACACTAGACCAACATTACAAATCATCTATTGTATGTACACTAGACCAACATTACAAATCATCTATTGTATGTACACTAGACCAACATTACAAATCATCTATTGTATGTACACTAGACCAACATTACAAATCATCTATTGTATGTACACTAGACCAACATTACACAATGTATTATTCCTTGATGGTACAATTCCTCCAATATTGCATTATGCTTGTTTTGCATAGTGACTCACCTCCATATATATCAATATATTATATTTCAAATACTCAGCAATTCATTTGCTTTTTCACGTTCTTTTACATGCATAGTATTTGAGAGAGCTATAATTACTCTATGAAATATGTTGTTATTGTCTATTGCTTCATTCCATCACTAACCATTTATTAATTTATTCACTCGCTTCATTTTCTATTTCTTGGCGACAAGGTATCAATCTTTCTATTGTCAGACGACTTGACCCCTGAAGGAGTGGCCACAAATTAATCGCTTTAATGCACCTCTGTGGTCAGTCATCCAGCGCCAATCATCCCATCCAACATGACTTGCACTTCCATTCCTCTCAACTCCATCTCTCCACCTCACTCTCAGTCTGACAGTACCTTTTAGACCTCACTCTCAGACAGTTATTAGTAATTCTCACCAATCGCTCCACATGGCCGAATTACCTCAAGGCATCCGTGTACTAAGCACACTTTCCAGCAGATCCACTTCCAATTCCTCATTCGTTTTTATATCTCTCCATGGAAGTTCACAAGTACTTCTCAGGTAACACATTTCCATCCCTCTCACTCTTGAATTGTGTCTATCCAACAATGTCTATTTTTCACTCAAGTACGTCAATGTTGGGATTACCACACTAACATGCAATGACTTCTTTACTTCAATGCTCCCCACCCTATTACCACCCTATTACCACACTAACATGCAATGACTTCTTTACTTCAATGCTCCCCACCCTATTACCACACTAACATGCAATGACTTCTTTACTTCAATGCTCCCCACCCTATTACCACACTAACATGCAATGACTTCTTTACTTCAATGCTCCCCACCCTATTACCACCCTATTACCACACTAACATGCAATGACTTCTTTACTTCAATGCTCCCCACCCTATTACCACACTAACATGCAATGACTTCTTTACTTCAATGCTCCCCACCCTATTACCACCCTATTACCACACTAACATGCAATGACTTCTTTACTTCAATGCTCCCCACCCTATTACCACCCTATTACCACACTAACATGCAATGACTTCTTTACTTCAATGCTCCCCACCCTATTACCACCCTATTACCACACTAACATGCAATGACTTCTTTACTTCAATGCTCCCCACCCTATTACCACCCTATTACCACACTAACATGCAATGACTTCTTTACTTCAATGCTCCCCACCCTATTACCACACTAACATGCAATGACTTCTTTACTTCAATGCTCCCCACCCTATTACCACCCTATTACCACACTAACATGCAATGACTTCTTTACTTCAATGCTCCCCACCCTATTACCACCCTATTACCACACTAACATGCAATGACTTCTTTACTTCAATGCTCCCCACCCTATTACCACCCTATTACCACACTAACATGCAATGACTTCTTTACTTCAATGCTCCCCACCCTATTACCACACTAACATGCAATGACTTCTTTACTTCAATGCTCCCCACCCTATTACCACCCTATTACCACACTAACATGCAATGACTTCTTTACTTCAATGCTCCCCACCCTATTACCACCCTATTACCACACTAACATGCAATGACTTCTTTACTTCAATGCTCCCCACCCTATTACCACCCTATTACCACACTAACATGCAATGACTTCTTTACTTCAATGCTCCCCACCCTATTACCACCCTATTACCACACTAACATGCAATGACTTCTTTACTTCAATGCTCCCCACCCTCTTCCCACCCTATTACCACACTAACATGCAATGACTTCTTTACTTCAATGCTCCCCACCCTATTACCACCCTATTACCACACTAACATGCAATGACTTCTTTACTTCAATGCTCCCCACCCTATTACCACCCTATTACCACACTAACATGCAATGACTTCTTTACTTCAATGCTCCCCACCCTATTACCACCCTATTACCACACTAACATGCAATGACTTCTTTACTTCAATGCTCCCCACCCTATTACCACCCTATTACCACACTAACATGCAATGACTTCTTTACTTCAATGCTCCCCACCCTATTACCACCCTATTACCACACTAACATGCAATGACTTCTTTACTTCAATGCTCCCCACCCTATTACCACCCTATTACCACACTAACATGCAATGACTTCTTTACTTCAATGGTCCCCACCCTATTTATTTTCAATTGTTTCAGTTTTTCTACTATAATATTTTCTATTGTCCCCTCTCTCGCACTTGATCTTTTATACACACATCTATAATCATCAAAATGCCCAAGTACAACACTCAAAAAGGCTAACAATCTCCAATGCTTGACACACATAACTCACCCCACTCTCTGTAATTGCATTCCTCACAAAGACTATAACCTGACTCTTCACCACAATGACTTTCAGGTTCCATTTCTCACATACAGTTCCAAACACATTTAGCAGACCCTGCAACTCCCATTAAGTATCACTCACCAGAAATGTGTTATCAGTAAACAATAGGATAGGCAACTTCAACCCACTCTCTTCCTGTTTCAGGGATACTCCAACATCAGCTACTCTTCCTTATTTTTGTATGATACCATTTATATAGTATATATATATATATATATATATATATATATATATATATATATATAAATACAGTATACAGTATATATATATAACTATACATATCGTACTCGCTAGGAAAATGAAACACAGATATGCAAGCTTTCGTCTGTATTCCAAGACATCTTCCGGCAGATTGAGAAAAACGGGTGGTAGTCAATTTAACTCTCCAAACCTGTGACAGTTTTCCATTAGAAAGACAAATATAATTATTTTTGAAAAGCATCACAAAGCAACACTTACT
The DNA here is from genome assembly GCA_032716605.1 of Paralithodes platypus. Lineage (NCBI taxonomy): Eukaryota > Metazoa > Arthropoda > Malacostraca > Decapoda > Lithodidae > Paralithodes > Paralithodes platypus. The sequence continues at coordinate 58,171,281 of CM064575.1, read as the reverse complement.
TAATAAAATTATAAGCAATGAAACACAATAACACTAATACATATACAGAAATATAATAATATAAATATAATAGACACAATTAAAATAATCAGAAACATAAAGAGGTTGGCACACACTTAGTATATCACCCATATCTCTCTCTCTTCCTTTCTTCCCATATCTCTTCTATCTCTCTCTCTCTTCCTTTCTTCCCATATCTCTTCTATCTCTCTCTCTCTCTCTCTCTCTCTCTCTATATATATATATATATATATATATATATATATATATATATATATATATATATATATATATATATATGTATATATATCCCTTTGTTCACATAAATGATTACACAGTTCAGTTCAGTTCAGTTTAGTAGCCAAACCCACAGTTCCTTAAAAGGGGTAGGGAGGATCAGCAAGAACAAACTTGCTTATCCCTTTTGGGAGACATTTTTGGAGGTGGGATTCCCAGTCTCAACATCCAGGGGGCTCTCTGCCCCACACAAATCACAGACGGTGGAGTCGCCAAATCCCTAAGCCTATTACACTACAATACAATATAATACAATTTATATGAACACTCATTTACTTACTCACAAAGGCACAATAAATTATATATCAATACAAAAATATACATACATATAAGCTGATAAAACCATATATTCGTGTATTACATATAAATATACATATATACACTACATGTACAGTTGTACACACACTACAACACTGATACATACACATATATAAATAATTGAATACTTACATAACACATACAATTGCAATACATGTAGTTAAATGGTTTATGTAAATACTTTTGGAAACATTGAACGAACATTTTTAAAAGAGACAATCTATATATTTACAATTGCTGGGATCACAACACTGGAAATCACTGTACATTGTGTCGAATTACACACGTATTAAGACGACAAACAATGTTCGCTCTCTCAACTCTCTCTCATATATAATAATAAAGGTCAATGTTTGTCTGTTTGTCAGTTACCCGAGTTACCCGACCTTTGTTACTATACTCCTCCCACAGTGTTGGTGCCAGGTGGGAGTGTGGGGCACCGTCGGAAAGCCCAGGCTGTGGAGATGGTTTTAGGCGAGTTTAATGGAAATCAGAAAAACTTTTGTATAATAAAATTTTCGGCAGAACTTATGTACTATACGGGAGCGAAAAAAACCCGAAAACAATTGCCGTTTGGGGCAGGAGGCTTCCAATCGAAAAGGTGTATGGAACGAAAGTTGTTCGCAGCTCCCCAAAATGGGGGTACGGATGAGGTCAGATCCAAAATCGGAGGTCATTTAGCGGTCGAAATCGAGGTCGCCGTTTAATGAGGCACAGGGAGGTCGAGGCCGGTGATTATGGTAGTAGTAGTATTGTGATGATTGTGGTAATAGTGATTGATGATGGTGATTATGGTAGTAGAATTTAAACCCGGGCAACGCCGGGTAACCCCTCCTAGTTCTAACTATTTATGAATCTAAGACTTATCTCTATCTAACTAATTATGTCTCTATATCCCACATACGCACACACACACGCAAAAATAAAATAAAAATAAAATATAATCATGTATATATACAGTATATACATATATATACCGGTATATATATATATATATATATATATATATATATATATATATATATACCGGTATATATATATATATATATAAACTATACATATATACAAATACAAATACATATACAGTACATATGGAAGCGATAGCACAGTAGATAGCATGGTGGACTGCAGACCTAATGGACCTCAGATCATGTCCACGCCAAACGTCAAGGATTTTCCTGATCTGATCTGATCGTTCCAGTAGTTCTAAAATTATCCTGGCTACACAGACACATCGTCACAAATGCATAGCATAGAAGATGCCCGACCATATTCGAAGATGCTGTGAACGACCGTATAGCTGCTCTCTCCAATATTCGAAGATGCTGTGAACGACCGTATAGCTGCTCTCTCCAATATTCGAAGATGCTGTGAACGACCGTATAGCTGCTCTCTCCAATATTCGAAGATGCTGTGAACGACCGTATAGCTGCTCTCTCCAATATTCGAAGATGCTGTGAACGACCGTATAGCTGCTCTCTCCAATATTCGAAGATGCTGTGAACGACCGTATAGCTGCTCTCTCCAATATTCGAAGATGCTGTGAACGACCGTATAGCTGCTCTCTCCAATATTCGAAGATGCTGTGAACGACCGTATACCTGCTCTCTCCAATAAAGTTACATGCATAAATCAGGTGTCATCATCTTTTATGGCAGAAAGGAAGCAACCAACACCTTGAAGCTCCACTGTGACCATCTAGAGTGACATATGAAGCACCCAACATATCGAAGCTTCAGTCGATAATCGCGGGGCCTCACAAAAGTTACATGTTACTGAATAGACTACAGATCCGAGGTTGTGACATAATAATAAAAAAAACAAAAAAAAAAAAAAAAAATACATACATACATATACCGGTACATAAATATATATACATATACATATACATACACAAATACATACAAATACACATATGCACAAATTAATACATTGACATTGATACACACATGCATACAGTAAAATTATAAAGAGGGAATGTGGAACAAATATAAGAAAACGGTAAACGAACACAAACTAAACGAAATATCACATTTAACTAGAGATAAGGTTATAAAGTGACACAATCAACAGCAGATCACTTTACACACACCTTCGTTCAACTCAATAACAACACTAAGTAACTATAAGCAACTACCTATTTTTGTAACTAATCAAAAAGAGTGGTTTTGCCACTGGACTGGCAATCCAATGGACCCGGGTTCGAATCCCGATATGTCAATGGGAAGATATTATTGGGATGGAATTTGTGCTGTACCTAGTATCAGTGCATTACCATAAAGCCCACCGAAATGCAAAATAAATATCCTCATTGTTCCCTGATTAAATACCACTATGAATATTCCCATATTCAAAATATGCTACAGGGGTGCAATGCCTAGTGATGCCTATTGGTCAATAGGTGGCGTTCTGATAGTGAAGGTCCGAGTCTAAGGGATGAGACAGTGAAGCACTGGAGCGAGGCAGCTTCAAAGATGAGGCTGCTTTGATCTGTGAGTGAGCAACTAAGCCCCATGCATACTGCTAAGGCAAGATGGCAGGGGCTGGCTGCAGCGGCGGGCTTCACTGTTCAATGTACAGTACTGTATAACGGATGAATGTACAGGATCTCATCCTATGCCCGAGAGAGAGTAGTAAGAATATAGAAAAAAGAAAGAAAACAAACACGAAATATATATATATATATATATACCGGTATATATATATATATATATACCGGTATATATATATATAAATATACATCTATATATATATATATATATATATATATATATATATATATATATATAAATATATATATATATATAATATTATACCTGTCGAGAACAGATGTACTCAACATGAATGAATCATCTAGTGAATAAAGAATGTAAATAAAGGCTAGAATAAGATATATACCAACTAAGAATACGGAATTAAGAGATAACACTGATAATGGTACAGAAGATAAGGATCCGAGAGTCTCCTTATCATAATCAGCCAATGTATACAATAGTCCAGAACCTCCCTGTGTATATCTGTGAGTAATCATTGATCAGCTGTTGTTTACATAATGGATTTATGATTTATAGTATATATTAGAAGTTAATATATGTATCAATAGATTAAGTGATAGACTAATAACTCAGTTTTAAAGTGTAATTCAGGTATCTACTGTGGAAGTAGATCAAGTAGCACTATATGTTAAATAAACACTACCATGTTGGTAAACACTAGAAATCTAATCCAAGATTACAAGTTCTAAGAGATTACTTCAGAGTCCAGAGTTTAATTACATAACAGTTATATATATAATTTAAACACGTGAGTGTAAACGTGGAAGCTATTCACACGTGAGTGTGGACGTGGACATATTCACTTGAGCCCTATATAAGCTCAAGATTAAAACTCTAAAAGTTAGTACCAGTACCAGCCAGTAGCCGTAAACAACCACAGCCTTACGAAGTCATCATGGACTCCAAAAGAGAGAGTCCCAGAAAGACACCACATGTAATCCTAGTGAGTACAAATTAAATATAATAGGAGAGGAGAAAAGCTTTGGTTGGAACTTATAGGAAACAACGGTGTTATTAGTTATCATACAAGCTACATTAAATATAACCAAGAATTTTGATATCATTCAATACGTGTTATAACAATCCAAGTTGTCTTAGTATATTATTCAGTCATTTACAACTCCGTGGAACTCTGTGAAACTATTATCTGAAGTGTAATAATATTTAAACTATATAGCCTACTGTATAAATAAACTATATAGCCTACTGTATAAATAAAAAGCTATAAAAAAGTGCAAATAAACAAAATTCATAACTTTGTTTTTATAACCGAAATATATTCTTATAAATATATAACGATACTCCAACTATAGTATAACTATCATAATTCTTATATATCAATAAATATAGCAATTATAACGAGAGCTAGAGTAAACAAAGAGACTTAAAGATACGATAGATATGTGTATCTATCTACATCGTGTGGAGTATGGTTATCAGCCTATAACTATAACATAGTAAGAGATCCTTCATAATCACAGCAGCATAAAACAATGTATTTCTATTGTTATTCCCTTATAGCCTCTTGGATATTGATAATAAAGTAATTAGCATTGAAGCTACCACTGAGACTTACATAATAAAGTATATATAGATAACGGTTCGATACGAATACGATAATGGTGGCAGCGATAAACACGATATTCATTACCCCTGTACGATAATGGTGGCAGCGATAAACACGATATTCATTCCCCTGTACGATAAAGATAATAGCGATAAAGCGAAAACACGGACAGAGTGATACTAGCAACAGTCGACGTTGGTTGCAGTGGTAACTGATTTTATATTTTTGCCCTGGAAACTATATTTTTTGTATTCGCCCTGTCGACGATAGTGACAGCATTAATCGACAATAGTGACAATGGTAAACGCACGTGAATCTTAAACTACTTTTCTTTTTGCTGACTCGCCAATGGTAGCGAGACCACAGTGATTTTTGAGTTGCCCTGTAGTAACTAAAGCAGGCGGTGTGCGTATAACTTTGTATTTTCTTGCATATCGACGTAATACCAGCGGATTTTTGTTTATATTACCCAACATACCAAGTGATTTTGTTTTTATATTACTAAAAACTATGGTGGGTCCAACTTTGGGAAAATAATTTTTGGGGGAAAAACTGGGAAACTAAGATCTTTTGTGAAATTATTGATGTCTGAGTTTGAAGTCTATTCTGATTATTCTCTTAGTGGTGATAATAATACAAATTCTGAAGGAAGTCTGTCCACTCCAGATTTAACTTCTAATAGTGATACTAGTGACGGTGAAGACGAAGCCATGACGGACCATGTTATTGCTCACTTAGCAGAGACCATAACAGCTGGTCTCTCGCTAGCTAATAAAAAGTATTTTGCCAAACTCACGAACGTTTCATATTTTTGTGGCGGTCCCGTGAGCCATTCTGATAAGCCAGAGGTTAAGTGTAATCCTTCTGCAAGAAACTGGATAAAGGATCTAGATTCCAAAACACCTGTCCCATTAGAAAGGAGTATTCAGGGTAAGCTGGAAGTTGCAAGACTTTACAGCTTAAGTCCTGCTAAAACTATCGCTCAAACACTCCTTGATGATTTAGGTAAAACAGAATGGGATGTGTTCAGGGATAATTTGTTTACTTTCTTTCCCCATGAACGTACCTTAGATAGAGTCATGGGTGACCTGAAACAAAAACTGCCGACGAGACGTATCTAACTTTCTTTTCTCGTTTGAATAAGTTTGCAGCAGAATTAAAGAAATTAAATTCTGATACACGGACGGTAAACTCATTAGTGGTGGCTAGTTTCCTCAATAACGCCCCCACTGCTTTCGTCGTTCATATTAAGGAATCAGATAGGGAGGATTCACAGAAGATCTGGAGTAAGTTTTTAAGGTTTCAGGAACGAGATCCGAAATTGTCAGCAGCAGAGAAAGAAGGAACTGGTCTGAGAGTTAAACGTTCGGTGTTAACCATAGGTAGTTCCGAGGGTGGTCTACACACTGACGTCCGTAAGCAAACCCAACACAGACAGTATAACACACCCAGTAATGGTAGGCAGGCTGTTAAAATACTTTGTAACAGGTGTGGGAAGATTGGGCATAAAGCGAATCTTTGCCGCATGCCTTCGCACAAAATAGCTGGTTTTAGTAGAGGTCTGAGGAAAGGTCCTAATATCAAATGTTCCCGTTGCAAAGGCGTGGCACATTTTGCAAAAAACTGTTCTACACCATGGGAGGTTCTTGGTCAAAGGAATGGAGGAATAACTAGTGCTAGACCTTATAAGCAGTATACAAGACAATCCTATGCTACATCCGTGGGGTATCAATCAAACCCCCTGGAATTGCCATATCGCCCGCAGGTTATGAATAGCCCGCACTATGGTGGTTACAGTCAGGCCCCCCCTCAGTCACAGTCATAATGCCCCCTACCAACCCCCACCACATTTTTTTTTTTTTTTTAAATTAAATATGAAAAAAAAAAAAAAAATAGAAGGTCCCACCCCTTTCCCATTCTTAAGTAAGCCATTTTAGATTTACAGAAGAGTGACCATTACTTGCATTACTGCATGTCCACAAACATTTCAGTAATGTAAGCATATTTCCTTATATATATATTTTTTTTTTTTTTTTTTGTTTTTTTTTTTTTTATTAAGGTGACAGTTACAAAGTGGTGTATAATCTATCTTATTTTAGTTACATTGTAGTTTATCTTATTGTACCAGTACCTCCCTACAATCAACCTAGTTGTTCCCCAATTCGTCCCTCCGCCACGACCATTTCAAAGTCCAAGTCTCTCACTCTTGTCCTCTGTAGCGGGGAGGACCTTGTACCCCTGAGACATAGGAGTGCATACCTGAGAAGAGAGAAAGAGAGCCGGCATCTCATCCAAGTTATGACTTGGCTTCTATGCTGGCGCTTTTTCTCCGATATTTGTTCAGCTAATCTGGCATAGAAGACACTTGCAGAAGGTCCCATACCTCCCGACGATGAGAAGACCAGAGGAGTAAAGCTTCCTTGATCCCTGTTCAAAATTCTTTCTTCATAAGCGCGTTTTTTCTCACTTTCGTTTCTCAAGTATGCCGCCTTGTGTCCTCGCTCACGATATGTTTGTGCTCTTGGGTTGAAGATTCTGATGTCGAAAAAAGCCCGTTGTCCCCTCGTCCAAAAACCTCGAGCACTTACGTCCACTCTTGCTTCATTTGAAGTATTTGCAGTATTGTGGGCCAAGCGCTGTCCGTCCATAGGCAGAAGTTCCGGTTCGATTCTGACATCATGGCACACCTCGTCCAGCATTTGTGCAGTGATGTCTCGTACTTCATCATGCCGGATACAGATGAATCCTCCTTTCTTACAAGTCATACAGTGGTCTGAGTTGTTTATTTCACCACATGCACATTTCAGCGGCAGGTTCGAAACTGGCCACCCATACCTCAAGGCTACGGCATCATTGAATTCTTGTTTATTTAAGCTGAAGCCTTTCTCCTTTATTGGTAATGATGTGAGCCAATTTGAAGCCCCCGTGTCTTGTGCCATCTCAACTCTCATTTTCAGTTCTTCCCTACATCTGGTCTTAATTTGTTCTAGGCTATGTTTCTGTCTCTCTTCTCTGCTCTTTGTAATTTCCTGACTTGCATTTCGTTGTTCCTCTTCGTCCACCTCATCATTTTCATTTTGCTCCCGTATTTTTTTCTGTCAGAGACGTAGTAAGTTTAAGGGAATTTTGGTTCTCATGTAGTGCCGCCTCCACTGGGTTTATGATCCCCATACCTCCGAACCTTGGCGGAAGAGCTAATAGATCTCTTAGCTCTTGCGTGACGCCTTCCATCTCTGTTAGGGCCGGTATGAATGTTCCTCTGATTGCTTCTTCAAGCGGTTGGAGCATCTGTCTAATGCCAGGCACTGTTCTCATAAGAAAGGTCCATCTGTGCTTAACACCATATGTGAAGGCAGTATATGCAGCATGTGGTTCAGATTTCGCAATGTCTGCCAGGGTTTTCACTTCCTTTACCCACTCTGCTACCTTTTTTCGCACATAGTCTCTCTTGCATTCTTCTGTGCCTATTACTGCTCCCAAATGGCGTTGACCCTCCTTTGTAATCTTCACTCCTGTCCCATCAAAAGTCCGCACCGCTTCTTCATACTTGTTTTCTTTCACTATTAGTACAGATTTACTAGCATTCGGATGGTACCCAATGACTTCGCCTACCGATTGTACTCTCCGCCACCATTCTTTGAGATCCCCTATTTTTCCTGCACCTGTGAGGTCATCTGCATACGCCACTTGTTTCACTCGGGTTACCTCATGTTTTATTTTCTGCTGCAGAATTGATAGTGCCAGTGCGTACATTGCCATTGCCACTGGATCTCCTTGCGTTGTTCCTTCATTTGATTTGAGAATTTTCATTTCTTCCTTCTTTGTGCTTCCAACTATATACAGGTTAGCTGGCTCCTTATAAGTATGTTCTATTTACTTTGCGATGCTCGGGCATTTGATCTTGATGTTGTGAATAGCTGCCTCCCTATTAATGGTGTTAAAGGCATTTGTTGCATCCACTAGCAGTATCTCTTCACAATCTTCCTCATGATACACCTTCCCCATTGCATGTATTGCTGCTTCTCCTTCGGCTTGCTGTATTGCACATACTTGTAAGTTGCCCACTGCTCTTTGTACATCTTTTCCAAATACAGACATGATTGCTTTTCCAATAATCCTTCTAAGAACTTCCCCAACGCCTACTGGTCTAACTCCTGGATTCTTATTTAAAGGTATCAGGCGACATGCTGTCAGAGCTTCTATGTTCACGCATGGTGACGATGCAAGTTTCTTTGCCAGCATTGCTATTGCTTCACAAAGGTCACCCGCGGCTGAACCAAACTTGTTTTGACTTAGGAAGATCCTCCAAGTCTTAGCATCTACTCCTGATGGACCTGCTCCTCCCTGTGTTTTCAGCGCCTTTCTCCATATGAGGTCTCCAGTTATATTCTCATATATCACCGGGTCTGGAGGAACATATTCCCCGTCTAGTTTGGCCTCATCACTTGCTGGTTTTGCTTCTGGGTGTTTCTCCTTCAGCTGGTCCAAGATGCGTCGATTCACTTCGTGCACCCCACTTGAGGCTTCCCCAGTGACCATTCTGACTGCCTGTGCCACTTTACCAATCCTCATGCTATTTCCCACTGATCGTGCCATATTATCTGGCTTCCTCTTTCTTCGTTGTTTTGTTTTCAGTCTTTGCTGGATTGCTCGTACTTGGCTAAGAATTTTGTCTAACTCCCCATTTTTCCACCACTCCATTCTCTGTTTCAGCGCTTTAATATTCTCATTCAGTTTTCCCTTTGGTCTTTTTCTTTGAAGGAACAACTGAGGAATGAAAGAAGCTATCTTGATTGCCACGTGCGCCAAAGGGGCATCCTGAACATACTTTAGGATCATACGTCTGAGTTCCCCCAGCATGTCTTTTGCGGCTTCACAAATCGGTAGTTCAAACTTATTATGTTGCCATTGTATCACTTCTGTATAGATTTCATTCACTAATGTTGTGAGTCCGTCACCAGAATGTCCCATCCATTCTCCACCATTCATGTTTACGTTACGAGGTCGTTCGTTCTGTTCACGATTTTCGATTATTTCTCTCTCATTATCTTCGTTTAGGCCTACACTATTTTCATTATTTTGTTCCACACCTCTGTTGTCTTGCGAATTATTGATTCCTGCGTTTTCTTCTGCGGGCTGCAGTAGTTGATTGTTATTTTCTGCATTTTCTCTAACAGGGTTTGCTTGTACATCTCCATTAACTTCATTGTCTGTTTCACGGTTCATTTGTACTGCATCTCTCACTGCGTTTTGTCTGTCATCAGGATTATTCCTGGACTGGGACCGAGTTAATATCATCTTGTCTTATTATCATAATTTCCTACCTATTCCCTAATACTGAGTCTATCTATCATTTCTTCCTAAGGGACGAGCCTCTGCCCGATAAAGGTGAAAATGTAAACATCCTATGAGTAGCGTTAGAGATAGAAAGAGTAAGATAAGTTATTTAACTCACCTAGTATGATGCAAGGCTACAGAAGATCAGGCTATATTACAAGACAGTGGGTGCAAAAGAAAATAGAAAAATAAAGTAAAATAAAAGTAGTGTTTAAAAATACGCACAAAGAATAAACACGGGAAAAAAAATAAAACAAATATATATATATACGGTATATATACACCGGGTATATATATATATATATATATATATATATATATATATATATATATATATATATATATATAATACAAAACGATTATTGCAGTGAGAAAGGAAATACACTAATTAAGAGAGTAAAATGATTAAAAAGACAAGTGTCACAATAGTGCTAAGGATTAAAGAAGGATGTTAGAAATCTACTATTAGTTTGAGAAAAAGGTCCTGGTTATCAGTATGCACATAATATATCAGCGAATTATGCCTTATTTTAAATAGTATACTTAGTTACTAGTTCGTTAGAGATAACTCTCACATGAAATATACCACTTCAAGTCTGATTTCCTGACTCGGCCATAAATCATATATAACCTTACCTAATATAATCGGCCTGTTTCCTCAAAGCTAAATGACTCTATACAAAGCTAAAGAAACCTTGGCAATTTGAGCCGTTTTACATTCTAAATATGCCTAACTTTAAATGGAAACCAGCCAATTATGTCCTAAGATTTAATTATTTTCAAGTCAAAAATATGTACAAAATATTACATCATGTTACTCATGTAAATTATTAGCATGAAGGACATTGAGGAAAGTGGAAGGAAGAGGGAAGGAGGGAAGAGGGAAGGAGAGGAGAGGGAAGTGAATGTGGGGGTAAGGATGGGGGGGGGGGGGAGGAGGGAGGGTTGAATATTTGTTGTCACTGTGTTTCTCTCTCTCTATTATACAGTAGCTACTACTACTCTTACATAAACACACATTTATTTTTAAGCTGCATTGCATCAAAAACTACCACTGACATTTTGTTTTCAATACAAATCTCCCCCATGGATTTAGATAAGAACCATACTTAAATACACTTTTGTTTTGCTTTTATACTGTCAGGTATCATATTACTTTAAGCGAGGGGAGGAGAGTGGAGGGGGGGGGGGGGAGTGTTGTGGTCAGCGAGGTTTATGGCTCCTTCCTCTATTCCCTTACTCCGCCTTTTCGCCTCTGCTGTACTTCGCTGTCTCTCTCCTGCATACTTCCCCCTGCTGCAGTCGTCCTCTCAGCATTAGCCCCCACCACACTTGTCGCGCGGTCCTAAGAATGTGCCGGCGGCGCGCTCGGAGTCAGGTTATGTAAACACTCCTTCGCATGCAAATCTTTCAGGAGAATTGGAAAAAAAAAAAAAAAAAAATGTAGCTCTGCAAGTCCTTAGCTCATCTCCGGACGTAGTTTCTAAATTAATTGCCATTCAAACTAACGTAAATGACTAGGAGATGGTAGCTATGATTGATACAGGAGCGACTACTAGTTTAATTTCTGAAGCAAAATTGAAGGAATTATCACATTCAACTGATTTGGTAATGGGTACAGCAAAGCCTTTGTATGATGTAATGGACAACCCCTTTCTGCAATAGGGTCTGTTAAATTGAGGGTATCTATTGGAGGTTTGGTCATACTTCAGGACTTTACGGTATTAAAGAACATGTCTATTCCTACAACCATCCTCCTAGGTACTGATTTCCTCTGTAGTAATAAAATGTCCTTAAATACAAACCCTCTATCTTTTCATATCAATGGAGTTCCGGCTAACATTTCTAATTTGGACGAGGAAGCCATACAGTCAGTACACACTCAACCAGGTAGGACAAATAAACTGGTTAAAGTTACTGTAACGGAGGTGACAAAACTCTGCCCTTGGGAATATGGCTCCGTACTGCTATCATGCGAAAGAGGGAACCAGAAAGGAGAAGAGGTTAATGATACAGTCTATGGAGTTTACACGCCATTTGAAGGGGTGACACAGGCATCTGCGTTTTTTCAGGGTATCATTGCATTATCTGAGGGTACATTTGCAATGAAATTTGCCAATTTCACTCCAGATATAATATAAATTTAACCAGGTGATTCATTAGGATATGTAGAAGTTTGTGAAAAGGTAGACTTAGATATCTCGGACGAGATAATTTTCTCCTACACAGAGAGATAATAGCTGTACTTTGACGCCTAACGAACGAAATGATGGCTTAGTAAAACATGTGGAGGAACATTTTGCACATTTATCAGTGGAACAGAAACAAGCTTTGAAAACCATGGTAAGGGAGTTCTCTGACGTATTTTCTTTGGAAAGTGATCTCCTGACAATCAGTCCGTATTTTGTTCATAATATAGAAACAGTTTCGGACCAGGTTGCTTACAGACGTCCTTATCCTATACCTCATAAATATAATCAGGATGTCAAGGACCAGATTCAAACCTTAATGGAACAAGGAATAGTACGACCATCCCGTTCTTCTTTTAATAACCCGGTAGCGAAGAAGGAAGGAGGATTGAGATTGTGCTTGGATTTCCGTAATTTGAACAAGCTAATTAAGGATGATAGATATCCTTTACCTAACATAGACCGTATTCTAGCTCAGCTTGGGGAAAGTCAGTTTTTCACTTGTCTTGACTTACGCAGGGGATATCACCAAATTCCCTTGACGGAGGAAAGTAAGCAAAAAACTGCCTTTTCAACCCCAGATGGTCACTATGAATATAATGTGTTGCCTTTTGGATTAAAGGATGCACCCTCTAGTTTTCAAAGGATCATACATCAGGTGCTGATGGGTTTAGTGGGAAATAAGGCACACGTATATCTAGATGACATAGTTGTACCTGGGAGGACCTGGGAACAACATATAGACAACCTGACTACTGTCCTAGAGAGACTACGAGAGCTAAGGCTGGATAAATGTAGTTTTTTCGCTGAGCAAGTACATTATCTAGGTCATGTCGTAGGTACCGACGGAATCAAACCACAACCTGCAAAAATTCAGGCTATAAAGCAGCTAACTCCTCCGCAAACCATGCATGAACTACAGAGTTTCCTAGGAATGTGTAACTACTATAGGAAATTCATCAGACAATATTCCGAGAAAGCCGCACCTCTTACGAAATTAACAGGAGGCAGGACAAATAAGAGGAAAGATAAAACAGGCATTAAATTCACGGAAAGAGAAAATTAAGCTTTTAATGAGCTCAAACATATATTATCAGACGAACTGGTATTAGCATATCCAGATTTCACAAAGCCTTTTGTTCTCACCACAGACGCGTCAGATATAGAAATAGGTGGAGTACTTCAGCAAGAAGATCAACATAATAGGCTTAGACCTTTAACCTATTTCAGCCGTAAATTAACCCCTGCTGAACAGCGATATTCTACAGTTGCGAAAGAAGCATTAGCTATTGTCTATGGATTGAAATACAATCGTAGTTTAATACTAGGATATCAAATAGTAGTAAATACGGATCATAGACCTTTAATTTGGCTTCTCACTACATCTAGTCCTAGTGGTAGAGTGGCAAGATGGCAACTTCTCGTAATTGAATATGATATACAGCCAAAATATATACCTGGCAAGGATAATGTTGTAGCGGATGCACTAAGTCGCTTAAGAGTCGACACAGAAATAGAAGATAGAGTACTAGCAATTACAGGTATGAGAGTTTGTGTTAGTCAACGCACCATGCCCACAATCGTGGTTATACAAAATACAACCCAGTTAAACACAAGTCATACACCTAGCAAATGGACTAAGGTACATGACAATAATACACCTAGCAATGAGACTAAGGTCCAACAAATATTGATATACCAAGGAATGAGACATTGGCAGATTTAAATGCACATAGCCCAATTCTCCAATTACCGGCTATGGGGAAGAGACGGCGAGAAGAGACATATATAAGAGCTACAAACTTCAACGTGTCCCTTCCGATATCACGGCACACCCACAACCTACTGCAAGAGATAAACTCTACTTTACTACAACTATGAGATCTACTTACTCCGAGATTGTCTACAAGCGATCTACTACAACTATCAGTAATACCCAAACGTATCGAGATACACCATCCTCTTCAACAGAAAATAATCCAGAATACGACCTTGGCGATAGCTGCTATCCTCATCCTGGTAGGAGCAGCCTATGGCGCTTACACCGTCGTGTTATCCCGTACACGTCGAGCTGCGGAGATCAAGAAGTAGCACACCTCCGAAGCGACGATGCAGCCGTCTGTGATCAACATGCACCAAATTACATCATCTACACCCATCACTTCCGTTCCTGCACAGTCGCCCCTCTCAGCTGACGAGGGTCCCCAACTTACTACAATGATTGGCCAGCGCGGACGCAGGCCTCTAAAAAAACGGGGAGTGATGTCGAGAACAGATGTACTCAACATGCATGAATCATCTAGTGAATAAAGAATGTAAATAAAGGCTAGAATAAGATAGATGTATACCCACTAAGAATAAGGAATTAAGAGAGAACACTGATAATGGTACAGAAGATAAGGATCCGAGAGTCTCCTTATCATAATCAGCCAATGTATACAATAGTCCAGAATCTACCGGTTTATATCTGTGAGTAATCATTGATCAGCTGTTGTTTACATAATGGATTTATGATTCATAGTATATATTAGAAGTTAATATATGTATCAATAGATTAAGTGATGAACTAATAACTCAGTTTTAAAGTGTAATCCAGGTATCTACTGTGGAAGTAGATCAAGTAGCACTATATGTTAAATAAACACTACCATGTTGGTAAACACTGGAAATCTAATCCAAGATTACAAGTTCTAAGACATTACTTCCGAGTCCAGAGTTTAATTACATAGAGTTATATATATAATTTAAACACGTGAGTGTAAACGTGGAAGCTATTCACACGTGAGTGTGGACGTGGACATATTTACTTGAGCCCTATATAAGCTCAAGATTAAAATTCTAAAAGTTAGTACCAGTACCAGCCAGTAGCCGTAAACAACCACAGCCTTACGAAGTCATCATGGACTCCAAAAGAGAGAGTCCCAGAAAGACACCACATGTAATCCTAGTGAGTACAAATTAAATATAATAGGAGAGGAGAAAAGCTTTGGTTGGAACTTATAGGAAACAACGGTGTTATTAGTTATCATACAAGCTACATTAAATATAACCAAGAATTTTGATATCATTCAATACGTGTTATAACAATCCAAGTTGTCTTAGTAAATTATTCAGTCATTTACAACTCTGTGGAACTCTGTGAAACTATTATCTGAAGTGTAATAATATTTAAACTATATAGCCTACTGTATAAATAAAAAGCTATAAAAAAGTGCAAATAAACAAAATTCATAACTTTGTCTTTATAACCGAAATATATTATTATAAATATATAACGATACTCCAACTATAGTAAAACTATCATAATTCTTATATATCAATAAATATAGCAATTATAACGAGAGCTAGAGTAAACAAAGAGACTTAACCCTTAACTGGCGGGCCCCGCCTTAAGTCGGGCTCCAATTTGCAGCAAGTTAGGAGCATTATTTTAAGGCTTTTAATGGGTTAAAATCGAGTGCAAATGGCCGGGAGCACAGCAGGCCACACGTCCGACACCCAGGGCTTACCGCCACCCACTGACTCACGCTCCCTCTGTTCTCAAGAGGCCGGCAGTGTTGCCAGTAGTGAGCGTAGCGGGAAAAAATATGCCGCTATACGCTAAACTCCCATGTTAGTGGTACCACTGCGTGAGAATGACAAGTGCTACGTAGCTCGTTTTGGTCTCATTTTGAAGCTTTTAGCGCCTAGTTTTTTGCTGAGTACATTTCTTTTCATGCAGATACTTGATTGATCATTCAGGAGGGCCGAAATATGCCCAAAATAGCCCAACAAACCCTGCTAGACAAGGGTTAAAGATACGATAGATATGAATATCTATCTACATCGTGTGGAATATGGTTATCAGCCTATAACTATAACATAGTAAGAGATCCTTCATAATCACAGGAGCATAACAAACTGTATTTCTATTGTTATTCCCTTATAGCCTCTTGGATATTGATAATAAAGTAATTAGCATTGAAGCTACCACTGAGACTTACATATATATAGATAAGGGTTCGATACGAATACGATATACCGGTATATATATATATATATATATATATATATATATATATATATATACTGTATATATATACTGTATATATATATATATATTTATATATATATATATATATATATATACGCATACATATACTGTATAATTTATACATGTATACATACTTGATACATACACAATGCATGCATATCATATGCAAACTGTATACATGCATACAGTATATGCACATATACATACATATACTGAATATATAAACAAGACCTCTCTTTCATTAATTTTCTCCAATCACATTTTACTCCGAAAGTTTGGTCAAGGCTTTTTTAGTTTACTGTTTCTTAATAACAGTTAAAGCAAGATGAAGCCCAAGTCACTGAACAGCAGAAGTAATCTTAAAACTTGACCTAGCATTAGTCAGGCCACATATGGATTATACTGTTCAATTTTGGTATCCTTATTACAGAATGGACATCGATTCCTTGGAGGCAGTACAACGAAGCATGTCACAAATTATCCATAATATTTGAAATCTTCCATATGAAGAAATTAGGGTTGCATTTGTTATAATGATGTAGAGTTCGTGGGAATATGATAGAAGTGTTCAGATAGGTAAGTGGGATTGATAAAGGGGACATGAATGATGTACTAAAGCTCAATGGTAGTGAGAACAGTTGAACACGTGGCTTCAAATTGGATGTATTTCGTTTCAGAAAAGATAATTATAGGCAAGTACTGGTGTGGTAACAGAGGTGTAGATTTGGGGAATAGGCTACCGAGTGCCATACTAGGCTCAAGAACAATAGGGAGCTTCAAGATGAAATTAGATATGCACATGAACGATATGGGTTGTGTGTAAATGGGACCTGCATTGCATGGGCCAATCGGCTTTCTGCAGACTCCCGTTTTATTATGTGCTTATTGTTATGCCGAGACTCAAGAGGGAAAACAACCAAGAAGTCCTCACCAGCACTACACCAGCCCCCAACAACAGGAACAACACCAACTTCCACAACATGCGTAACTGCAATTCAGAACATTAACCAAGGGTCACTTCCAACCCAGTATATATTTTCCCCTTCCACCCCATTCTCTCTCTCTACCGCAGGCACAGTCATTCATGTTGGATCTGATGACGCCAGAGCTCCTCACAGCCACAGCTACCTGCCTGCCCGCCTGTTACCTGGGAATGCACATTATTACCTGTTACCTGGGAATGCATATTATTACCTGTTACCTGGGAATGCACATTATTACCTGTTACCTGGGAATGCATATTATTACCTGTTACCTGGGAATGCACATTATTACCTGTTACCTGGGAATGCATATTACCTGAACACACTGGCCCAGAGAAACAAGGACACAAAAATCGCCATAATCCCAACCATAAAGCTTATTGTTTTTGTTTTGTTTTTTGTTATGTGTACGAGGGAGACAATAGGCACGTTGCCTGTAACGAGTGTCTTCCCCAGAGCCAAAAGAGTGACAGAGAGCCAATTTCAAGGGACGTTATGGTCAAAATGCCTGGACACACAGAGTTTAAAGCAGTCATAGAATGAAGGAAAGATTGATTGAGAGAGAGAATTCCAGAGTTCACAAGTCAAGTAGAAGAAAGACTGAGAAAATTGGCCAATTCTTGGATTGCAGAGTTGGACATAATAGGAGTGGGGCTATGTTGAAAGGCGGGTACCTCGCACTCGCCACAATTGAAGGGGTATGCACTGAGAGAGCTCTGAAGAACAGCTATTGTTGTAGTAGCGATAGAAGAGTGAAAAAGATGCAACATAACAGCGTGTAGAAAGAGATTAATAGGAAACTAGTAAGAGGCAGTGAGTTGATGAGGCGAAATGCTTTTGGCTCTACTCTTTCGAAAAGTGCGGTATGGGTGGAACCTCCACACACATGCGAACAATACTCGATAAATGGGCGCACCGTGCCCCTATACAGAGCAAGAAGCTGTGCGTGGGTGAAGAAACCATGGAGACGGTTGAACACACTTAATTTCTGAGAAGCAAGAGTGGTAATATGATCTTTCCAAGAAAGGTATGACGAAAAATATATATCAAGGATGTTGAGAGAAGATGAAGGATTGATTTGTGTATTATTGAAGAGTAATTGATAGTCCTGTGGAAGATTTGGATGGGTAGATAGGAGAATTTGGATCTTGGAGGCATTGAATGTAACAAGATTTTCTCTGCCCCAATCAGAAATAATTGATAGTTCAGAAGTTAGGCGTTCTATGGCCTCGTCACGTGACTCTTGGATTGATTGCATACTAGGTAGTTGTGAAAAAAGGGGTTGTATAGTGTAAGGTACAGTCATCAGCATATGAGTGAATGGGACTAGAGGTACAGTTGGGGAGATCATTATTGAATATTGGAAAGAGAGCTGGAGACAGGCCAGAACCCTAAGGAACACCAGAATTGATAGGTTGAGGAAGTGAGTGATGGCTGTCCACATCTGCAGCTATGGAATAGTTAGAAAGGAAATTAGAGACAAGGACACAGACAGAGGGATAGAACCGAACGGAGGGTAGTTTAGAAATTAAGGATTTGTGCCAGACTCTATTGAAGGCTTTCGATATGTCTAGCGAAATAGAAAACCCCTCACCAAAGTCCCGAAAGGAGGAGGATCAAGAGTTAGTAAGATAAGCAAGGAGATCACCAGTTGAGTTACCCTTAAGGAAACCATACTGGCGATCTGAAAGTAGATTATGGGAAGATAAATGCTTAAGAAATTTTGATTTAAGGATAGTTTAAAAAACTTTAGAGATGCAAGAAATGAGAGCAATTGGATGATAGTTGGAGGGTTGAGAGTGGTCACCCTTCATTGGGACAGGTTGAATGAGAGCAAACTTCCAGCAAGAAGGAAAGACATTAGAAGAAATGCAAAGACGAAAAAGTTTGCCTAGGCAGGGAGTCAGCACGGAAGACATTTTTTTGAGGACAACAGGGAGAACATCATCCGGTCTGTATGCCTTCATAGTATTAAGCCTAGAGAGGGCAGAAAGTAGATCCTTAGAAGAGATTCTAATCTTTGGCATAAGTAAGTGACAAGGAGGTGGAGAGGGAGGAATAGCACCGGAATCATCCAAGGTGGAGTTTTTAGCAAAAGTTTGAGCGAAGAGTTCAGCTTTGTCAGAGGAGGACATCACACGTCACTGCTCATGCGGTGCCATCAGAGTGGAAAAGAGTAGGGAAAGAAAAGGAGGTAAAATTGTTGGAGAGGTTTTTAGCTAGATGTCAGAAAGCTTGGGAAGAGCTAGAGTTTGCAAGTTCAGAATATTTGTTGTTGATGAATGAGTTTTTGGCTAGTCGAAGGACAAATTTGGCTAGATTCCATGCAGAAACCTAAAAAGCACAAGATTATTGAGTTTGAAGGTGACGGTACCGTTTAAATGCTTCCTCCTTATTGAACAAGCGTGAGTAAACCAAGATATTTTTGCATTAGATTGAGAGAGAGAAAATGGAATGTATGCCTCCATACCCGAAAGGATTACCTCGGTAATGCGTTCAGCCTTCTCCGAGGGTCCCCGGCCATGGAAGCAATAGTCATTCAATGGGAAATCAAAGAAGTACTGTCGAAGAGCTCTGCCAGACAACAGATAGGACTGCATGCAGCCCATGGATCATGGCCTCAGCCACAGTTGTTTTCAATAGTTCTACAGAAATGCCACAGACACCAGGAGTCACCCAACAGCCTCCCTTATCTCAGCAATGGAGGATGGGTCTTCTCCGATTGAAGGATCAGGAACCCATGGCTGTTCATTTATCGATTGCATTTGTCTACCAGGGGAGGCAGCCATGTTCAATTGATCCAATTACTTAGCACAGAGGGCCGCACACTCATTATCATCCAATGCATTTGTGCGATCTACCATTCAAACTGAGTTTACCTTGTGTGTAAAATTGGAGCGAAGCCTCTTCAGGGCTCAGTAAGCAGGTCGTAGGTAATTTTCAAATAAATGGCACTAAACCTCCTCAGCAATTCCTCTGACATACCTCTCGTTATCTCTCTGCAAGAAAACTTTTGCTCTACGGGACAATGTTCTGCGTTGGACCCGGTCTCCAGTTAGTCTGGTAACTTGACTCTCCGCTATAATTCATAATATAACCAACCCACAAATTAACTTACAAATAAACCTAATTAATGAAATCAATAACATTTATGAACACGAATTGTTATGCTCTGATTTTATGCAGGATTAACAATCGGTAAAGGTGAGTTCTTCAAGACTGGGATATTGGAATTCAGGCAAATACATATAAAGAATCAATAGAGGACATGTATAATCTCGAAAGATAATTGGTAATACAGCTTTCTTCACTTATTCACTAGAATACATATGATGAATTGTATAAACACTTTTTAACACATGGAGTACTCATAAGTGGTACAGCTTCTCGGTTTAAAATCTCCCAGTACATGTGCGGCTCTGGATAGAAATCAGGTATATCACTTCAACTTTATATCTATTAAGACTTCTTGAGAATTATGTACACTTATCTTGTTGCAAACATAGTAACAAATTAAAATCACTAAAAGGAGACTTGGTTCAGTTTCACTACTATTTAAGGAATTTAATACCCGAATGATAGTGGTTATGGGGATACGTATTCTCGTATTTATTTGTACTAAACACGATAACTCAAGTCTCAAGGTATTTTCAATTTCCTAGAGATTGTGGACTCTAAAATATTATGAGTCTCTACTGCGATATTTTTGTCAGAGTTCGTGAAATTATAGTAATTCTCGTACATTTTTGAAAAATCAGAATTACGGTAGGCAAGGATCATAGATGTAATTCTTATATGAACACTTCACAAATAGGATGGTAATGCTCACTGAATAACTTTACACTTGGCTTAGATAACTCGACTTTTAGGGAGGAACGGACTCTGTTTATTTTTCACTTGGCGGAAAATATGACTGAGTTACTGAACAGGTAGAAATCCGTCTAAAACCAATATCTATGTTATCTGAAGGGTGAGAATGATGCTTTAAAGTTCACTTAGGTTAGGAGGCCTTGATCTTCCTTATTAGTTATCTCTGAATTACATAGACACTTGTTTACACTTTGCCACGTATTATAAGATGGTAAGAACTCTGATTATTTCGATCATTTAATATTCGCACTTGAGAGTATCTCGACACTGATACTACTTTCCCGGATTTTCATATTATTTCTTGTCCTGCCTGTAGAGGTGTACTTTGTTGAGTCATCTTCTGATGTTCCGTAGGCCGTCGAGGTTGTCCGGTGTATGGAGAAGTTACAGTTGGATTAAAGGGTTTGGGGTCTTAAATATGGTTCCGTAACTTATTATTCGAACATAATAGTTGGTCACCACATCGGACAAATGCAAGTATTCTCAGCATTTAGCTTCCAACGAATCTTGACTATCCTGACCTTTATATTAATCGGTGATGAAGTTCTGTTAAGGTACTCTTGAACTAGGATATTAAATGTTATGTTTCAGGCAGGGCCGGATTAATAAACATCGGACAAACGGACAAACGCAAGAGGAGTTGGGACAAATAACTCTTCTTGACAGTCTCTAATCTTTTTAAGAGGTTCAAAGAACTCGGGTGGTGTTAACCTTTCAGTCTCAAATTCTGGTGGGAGGCCACAGACAATTTGAGCCTAGGATTTATATAATTATGCAGAGTGCCCGTGAGGGCATCTCGCTAAACCCTTTTAGCACAAAAGATCTTTCTATCCTAGATCTCCGTGAGAAGTGTGGGTATAATTTTTAAATAGCAAAATATTGAAAGGGAAGTGTTGCCTTACTCTTTCAATGTTTTATCTAGATAGAAATGTAACCAATAAATATGACAATCTTAATCTCTGAGTGATGCCAGAAATAAGAACGTATATTTATATAGTCTACTTGGTACACTAATCTACAAAGACTGTTTTTAGGATTCTATGTCAAGTAATGGGTGGCCACAAATAAGAAAGATTCCTAGAATCAAGTAATTGTATCTACAGATAGATTAAAGACTTTCGGGGTGCCGTGATCAATAACTATTGCTGTCAAAATCAATGTTCCTTCAGAGCGGGGTGCCGATCCGGAGAAAAATTATTTCTACTTGCTTTCTTCTCCCTACTCGGAGTTTATATATTCGTGCACAAAGGGGGGGAGGTTGATAAACTGGTGTTGTCAGTACTGGAAGACATTTTATTTAAATTTGATAGGAAGGGTGCAGGGGTATTGTGAACGACAGTTAGAGGAGGAAGTTGTTTTCTAGTTCTGCAACACTTGTTCATGAATAATTTAGAGAAAGGTATAGGAATCAGGGAATTCTATATAAATGCTTAACTCAATGGTAAGAGGGTTAAGTTGGTAGTTCTGACACTAGGGGTCGGTGAGGCCGCCACCATTTGTCCTAGGGGGTATTAAGGAGTGTTTATAGCTGGTTGTTGCCTGAACTCAGGCAGGTAGGATTTATCTATAACTAAGTGGGCATGGTTATGGTTATACAAATCATAGACATCACTCCGCCTCTACCTCTACAACATTTGTTAGGATTTGTCTCTTAACAATAATACATAGGTAATTCTATATCTAATAATCTCCTTAGTCTGCTGATGTGGTTAAGGGGATACGATCGGGGGTCACTCGGGGGGGGGGGGGGGCTGCTGTTCCTTAGGTTTCTCTGGTATACTACAGATAGCTGGCAAATCTTTACAAAAGTTTGGATTACTATAGTGACAGGGTAGTTTCATTGGTAGAGTGACATACTATTCTCTAACTTAATAATATACATCATACAGGTTTCATTTTAACTTACGAGGGTGGCAATCTTGAAGGTGGCCTTGGCTATTTTGGGGGCGTCATAGGTCAACGTGACTTCCGTACCTCCAGCTGTGGGGTGGTATGTCCGGTGGTAACTTTTTCCTCTAGGGAGTAGCAAGGGTCAACAAAATTCGGTGGCTGCCTCACTCACTCTGAAGAAAGTTTTGTGTGTTTTGTTTGATTCTAAAATAAGGAGAATAGTTAGGTAATCAAGAAGATGTGTATAATGTGTGTTGGTTTGTCAGTAGGATATCAGTTGAGAACACATCCCTAGGGGATGGTCTGAGGGGACTCGTAATTTACGAGGTCCTTATGCATGTTTGGTTTTAATATAATTGTATCTCTTTTTGGGGGCAGGTGTCCTTGAGATGAATGACACTCCTCTGGTTCATTTATTTATTTTTTTAACAAGGTTTATTTATTTCTTAACGTTAGGTACAATTTCTTAACCTTAGATACATAGATATAGGTCTTCTCTTATGGTTTGTTTAAAATGGTTATGAGAATAGGACTCTACTGGGGGTCGCGGCATCCTGGTCGTGGTGTATTATTTTTCCGGCCGGGATGAGGGTGCTTAGGTCCAGGTGGCTGATCCTCCCGTCTCGCGGTCCTACCTTCTGGGTGATTAACCTTGACCTTGTTGGCGAGGGGTGGGTTGGTGGCGTTTGTTTTTGGTGTTGTTTTCTGTTGGGCCTTTTCTTTTCTCTTTTTCTTGTTGATTTTTTTTTCCTTCTTTTCCTCTCCTTCTGTGTTTTGTCTTTTCTTCGTTATTTCACGTATGGTACTCCCAGGACTCGAACCTAGGATGCGTACACATAAATCCAGTGCACTAACCATTACGCTATCAAGACAGTTAACCCGTACAGCCAGAGCGACGCGCCTGATGCGTCGGCGATGTATGTAACGCACAGCCCCAGAGACGCGCCTGGCGCGTCACCCTAATTGCGCCGACCGTAACCTCAGGTGTAGCCACTCAAGAGGGCTCAGATTTGTATGGGAACTGTGTACGTATCCCACGAAACCGTGCCGATGGTTGAAAACTCTCAAAGTCCACGTGCGTGCGCGTGAGCGCGCAATAACCTGTTTTTTGGGGATAATTGCCTTCAATTTTTTACTCTTGTAAAATACGTTTTGGGGGCTCTATAGGACCATTCTTTAAGCTTTTTGAGCGGTTTTTCGTGGTTTTTCCTTCATTCCTAACCCATTCGCTATTGTTTCTGGAATAAAACAATTTTTTGAAAACTGGCCGGGTTCTGGTGAACAAACATTACAAAACTAGCCGGGGCTGGACGGGTTAAAGGTTTAAGCACACTCTCACAATATATTATCAATTCTTGAATACTGGATATTAATCAAAGCATGTACTTATACCCAACTGCACTATGATATCCAAATGATTAAATGAATGGAAGGGGTAATGGATGGGGCCTTAACCGCAAGGGATTGCCTCGCTAGGAATTAATCATGAACCTGAATTGATTTGTAATATTCAGTGTCTTGTCCTACATAAAGACCATCCTTGACCTTGGTTTAACTTCAACACATTCAACAGCTGCTGCAGGTGCCTCATGTTTTAAGTTATTCCACAGTTCCTAAGAGCCCTCCAGGGAGTCAAGTACTTGAGACCGATTTGAGACAGTCACCACATACTCCCTCGCACATTTATCATCCTTAAGCTTCTCGAGAGGAAAACCTTGCGGATAAGATTGTGAGACATTTCTGGTTCTGTGGCACAGCTTTTGGGTAGCAACAAAAAGTCTGCGGTGGGTAGCAAAGAACTCTGCACTCCTGTACACCCTGCAGTTCTGAAGGTTATTGGAATACCAAGTCCAGCAACGTACATTTGGTCTCTGGAACCAGGATCTTGCAAGCCTAATCTTCCTGGACTTTGCAAAGTTCAGGAAGAGAGGATTATTAGCATTCCTGTCACCAAAGTCATGAGGACCTACACAGTTCTTGTAGCCAACCTTATCAGTAGCAGTAACTGCATTGAATTATCCAAGGCCAATTAGAGTGTCCCGAGCATGGGATTGGTCAAAGATGGGAGGTGTGGTTGAGTGGTCTTGCCGCTGGACTGGTAATCCAATATACCCGGGTTTTAATCCCGATATGTCAATGGGAAAATATTATTGGGTTGGAATTTGTGCTGTACCTAGTATCAGTGCATTACCACAAAGCCAAAAAAATACCCTCATTGTTCCCTGACTAAATAGCACTGTATGAATATTCCCATATTCAAAATAGGCTACAGGGGAACAATGCCTAGTTAGTTCATTGCTCAATAGGTGGTGTTCTGAGAGTGCGGGTCCAAGTATAAGAGGCAAGACAGTGAAGCACTCCAGCGAGGCAGCTTCAGAGCCGTGAGTGAGCAACTAAGCCCCATGCATCCTCAGAAGGCAAGATGGCAGGAGCTGGTTGCAGCTAAAAAGTGCTTCACATTTCTCACTCCCTAGACTGGAACGAGACCTCACGGATTTCATCGTTCATAACGGTTAAATGTACAGGCTCTCAGCCTATGCCCGAGAGGGAGTAGTGCGAATATAGAAAAAACAAAAACAAAATAGCATAAAACAACTCTTTGTCTTCTAATTCACTCCTACTGCAATCAGATATATGAAGCCTAACCTTTGCTTCAGTCTCACCAGCATTATACACTCATCAACTGGAGTAACCCCCACCACTGATGGAACTAGAAAGGATGAGATTGTCACAGCCACCCAACTAAGATGGGCCACATTACCACAGCCAGACCACTATTGTGTACAGCCTTCATTACTGATATCGTCGCTGACAAGTCGCCTCACCTCTGAGAGGACCAATATGTCAACATTCAATCTCCATAGCTCTCCAGATAGAAGAGGCAGTCAGTCATCACCTGAGAGCAATAATATGTTCCAATACACGACCTGGAGATTAATTCCTAGGGTTGACCTTCAGGGTCAAGAGACGTCTACACTGCCCTAATTATCCGGTCCAAAACTAAAAGTTGTGCCAGGGGGCCCAAGACACTTCGAGCATAGGGGTCCTGGAAATCTTGCCATGCACTCGTCATGATTAGACGATCTGGTCCGGTGAGCTGGGCCAACCGAAGAAGGATCCTGATGGGCGAGAGACAGATCCCCCTGCGAATCTGGGTCGGCATCGTTTTCACAACCCCTTGACCCCTTTCCAATTTTAGTTTTAGTGGTAGGTTTTCACAAGGGATAGGAAGTAAGCACTGCCCAAAACAACTGGTATTCTCACTAGATCACTGGATTCATGGAGGGAAGTTTATTTTACAGGGTTATCCTTCCATTACATGGGTTGCCGGCAATGGTTCCGAGTCCCATCCACCCAAAAGAAGAAGATACAACTTAGTGTAGGTGTTGTAATGTATGTGGTTTTATGTAAGAAAGTTGGTATTTTAAAAGCAAACTAAAATTGTTTTTTGTGTATCTGAGGCACAGGATGAAAAAGGCAGCAAGGGAGATTAAGTGGCGAAACAGGAAGAGTAGCAATTCTCAGTAGCAGTACTCAAGAAGTACTTCCCTGGTGGCTGGTACCTACGGCCTATTTTTCTAACTGAATAATGGTATCAACTTCAGTTTCTTAGGTATCCGGTTTCTAAAAACAACACATCATATTATACTTTACACTAGAACAAGTTGTTTTCAGTTTTAAGTTAGTCAACTTTTAAAAACATTGATGATATGTTAAGCTATGCTAGCCTTTGGTTAGACGGTGTGTCGCTTTTGTACATAGGCGAAGTAATTGTGAACGAAATTACTTGGTCAAAGTGACCAGTGCACGTTTTTCTTCTCTAATTACGCCAACACTGACAAAGGTGCCGGCTTAATAAAGCTTGCCCCTGACAGCCTCACATTCTCGAAACAAAAGCTCAAGATATAGCTGTACCTTTGCAGGAAGAAAAGGAATTGGCTCCATCCTGTTTTGCTTGTGCTGAGGGAGAGAACCCATTACTATTGGAGATTAATGTGTGTGTGTGGGTGTAGAAATGTGTGAGCGTGTAGCGTGTGTGCGTGAACTGAAGCAGGAAAGTTTTAATACAGATAGACAATATGTTAAAGAGGGAAATGTGAAGGAGAAGTAAGAAGAGAGGCAAAGCAGTAAGGAGAGAGGTGAAGCAGAAATATAAAAGGTGAAGCAGTAAGGTGACAAGTGAAGCAGTAATAAGAGAGGTGAAGCAGTAAGATTACAGGTAAAGCAGTAAGGAGAGAGGTGAAGCAGTAAGATTACAGGTGGAGCAGTAAGGAGAGAGGTGAAGCAGTAAGAAGAGAGGTGAAGCAGTAAGATTACAGGTGGAGCAGTAAGGAGAGAGGTGAAGCAGTAAGAAGAGAGGTGAAGCAGTAAGATTACAGGTGGAGCAGTAAGGAGAGAGGTGAAGCAGTAAGAAGAGAGGTGAAGCAGTAAGATTACAGGTGATGCAGTAAGGAGAGAGGTGAAGCAGTAAGATTACAGGTGATGCAGTAAGGAGAGAGGTGAAGCAGTAAGAAGAGAGGTGAAGCAGTAAGATTACAGGTGGAGCAGTAAGGAGCTAGGTAAAGCAGTAAGATGACACTTGAAGCAGTAAAAAGAGAGGTTAAGCAGTAAGATGACAGGCGCAGCAGTAAGATAATAGTTGAAGCAGTAGGAAGAGAGGTGAAGCAGTAAGATGACACATGAAGCAGTAAGATGACACGTGAAGCAGTAAGAAGAGAGGTGAAGCAGTAAGATGGCAGGTGAAGCAGTAAGATGAAAGGTGAAGCAGTATGATGAGAAGTGAAGCAGTAAGAATAGAGGTGAAGTAATACTAGAAGTCTTTTTAATCTTTGTTAGGCTTTGTGTTTATTAGGGGAAGATTGTCATTACCTGTTAATAAATCTACTGTATATATTTATATATTTAATATTTTCTTAAAGTTTCTTCCCATGACCTCCATCAAACTTAAAAAAAACAGTATTGCCAAAAAACCCTTCCAAATACAATTGTGCATTTTACTGTGGAAAAATGTCACAGCTGAAGGCCGATTCCTCCAAAATCACAGGCTCGCTATCGCTAGCCAGGAAAAACTAAACAACTATATGGTACAAAAGGTCTTTGAAATAACGAAGAAAGAAGGTGGAAATACAACACCACCAAGAACCATCATTACCACCATTGACACCACACCACCGAGGAAAGAAGTCACAAGCGCCACACCACCAGAGTACACCTGAGTCGCCTCCATCACACCCGTACTTCCCCCAACACCAGGAAAGGACATCATATTAACCACCAGAAATCCTGGCAACGACAAGAACAAGATGGACCCGAAAGAAGGAAAAATAGGCAGGACTTTGCATAAGTTCTACACCACCACGCGCCCTTCTTGCTCCAAGCCGCACCACAATCGTGACAGGGAAATCCAGAGGTGCTACCCCAGCCGTCCCAGGCCTTCTTAGCAGCACATCCATCCTTGTTGCACCGAGAAGAAGAGCACCGGGAGAAACGCTGCCATCATTAAGACTATGTCAGATGAACAGGGATCAGGACAGTTAGAAAGCTTTTAAATACACACTTCACTGGAAGATTTTTTAAGAGCTGGAAGATTTGGGCTAATATTCGATAAACAATTAACTCCTTCAGACATATATGACGCTACCGCGTCATATGGCCGAGTGCGCCAAAAACTCATATGACGCTAGTGCGTCATAATTATGGACTTATCTTCATGGCTCTCTAATAAGTTATATGACGCTCTAGCGTCATATGGAGCTCAGTAAGTCCGATAAGTTAGCTTACGATAAAACCGTTGGTGGCAACCTCAGCCACCTCCGAAAATTCTAACGGCCGCAGTGTTGTTGTGAGTGTAGTGCGAGGCGGTGGCAAGGATACCGGGCTCCCGCCTCCGTAGACTTACTGGAACATAATATGTCTGAAGGAGTTAAAGCACTGGCAGTAAGTTGTTTATCAATTTTGTTTTTAGATTTTGGCTCTACAATGGAATTGTTATTGAATCACCATGGTGGCCACTCTTATAAAGGTCAGGATAGTTGAGAGAGACAGTATAACACTGGTAGAACGCAACATATTCGTTTAAGACCCCAAACCCAAGAGTTCTACAACATCTTCAATCCTGCTGTTATCACCACACGACAGGACCACCACCATGGCCCAAGAATCTCGTCGGAAGTGCCACAGAAGTGCAACATCACCGGAAGTGCCTAGCATCATCACCGGAAGTGCATAGTGTCATCATCCTGGAACTTTTTGTGCTTCCTCGATCATGATAGGAAAATTGTGTATATACATATCCATGTCTCAATGTAACTCTGTATAAATATTATAGTTAAATTGAATAAGATACTCTATGCTTGTACTCTGATTATATTTATCCTCTATTACCTTTGTGCATGTGTTCATGTGGTTTAAACTTCTCCAGTCGAATAAGAACCTACCTAAATAGTCCAGCAAAAAACTGGCATCACATTGGCGGCAAACGGGGGTTCTTGATTCGGGAAGAAGAAGCCATTCGTCACAAAAATCAAAGGAAATAGAGCGTTATATAATATAAGTCATCATGGCTACTCATTCACACATTCCCATACCTAAGTATGAGGTAGACACATATGATATCCGTACATACCTGGATATGCTTAGTCCAGTACTTAGTCTGGCATATCAAACTGATCGTGAAAAGATTGCAGTTCTATTAACACACCTGGGAATGGACGTGTCCCTGGTAGCCGGGCAAGTGACCCCTAAACTTACATGGGATCAATTCCGGATCATTGTAATCAATGCGGTGCAACCTTCATTGGGATCTGTCGTCACCCTAGGCAAAATCGACGATATAAAATACGAGGGAGGCCTAGACATCACGCTTGGCCTTCTAACCCAACAAGTGAAGTCCGCATATCCTCTCCAGACCTCCGAACAACAGCAACAACAAGTGTTTAGTGTGCTGTTGAGAGTGCTGCCTGCCTTTATTAAGGAGCATTTCACCATTCATGATTCCGTCGGTTACGACAGGGATCTTATTATGATTCGTAACCTAATCGTAAATTGTTAGCAACCCGGCCTAAGACCTCCACAGTGGGAACCATTAGGAGGTTTTCTACACATCCACAAGGAGGCAGAAAACCCGAACACTTCAATAACTACGGATCAAGGCCACGATCAGTTTGATATGCCAGACTAAGCACTGGACTAAGCATATCCAGGTATGTACGGATATCATATGTGTCTACCTCATACTAAGGTATGGGAATGTGTGAATGAGTAGCCATGATGACTTATATTATATAACGCTCTATTTCCTTTGATTTTTGTGACGAATGGCTTCTTCTTCCCGAATCAAGAACCCCCGTTTGCCGCCAATGTGATGCCAGTTTTTTGCTGGACTATTTATGTGCAACTATTATATGTGCAACATGGCCGCCCTCAACCCTATTCGCAGGGCCGCCCCCATTCGGGTAACTGGATCTACCCCTCCCACAACACTCATAGCTGAGTGTACCCACCTACTAGCAGAGGTCCACAACGAAGTATGCCCCCGGGATAGCCCTATCGTAACCATTAACCCTTTCGATTTCAAGGCATGCAACTCAGCTTATCCACTGCATTTCATAAGGGATCAAGCAAACCAAAGAAGTTCACACAACCAGGTCCTCGCAGCAGAGGAAGAATCCCGGGAATTTTAATTAGAGGAGGAATATCGAGATGAGGAATATTCCCACCCTGACCTCAACCCACTTCACGTGCTTGAAGAAGATGAAGATATCGAAGAAGAAGAAGATCTTCCTCATGTTTTTTAAAACCTCCCCCGCCCATCATGGCTTAGGCGGGGGAGTCCATTATTACCAAACCACCCCCTATTTAAAATTTGGGAAAAATCAAAGGCATATCAGTCCGCCTTCTGATTGACACCGGAGCTGCGAGATCTTGTTTGTTCACCACTTTTTACAACAATCATCCCCGCAAGTTTGGAATGTTGCATGCATGACCACGAATCTCATCAGTGCAGGTGACACGCCCCTACTCATCCGAGGAGAGACCATGCCCCTGCATATTACCACATCAGACCAAGAAGCCTCCTGCCGTCATCCTTTTGTGGTGTTTTATTCAGAGTGCACCCAATACGATGGATATATGGGACTGGACTGTGTTGCAATGGCTACAAGCTCAATTGGATTGCGGCTAACGATGTCTGACGTTAAAAAAATAAAAATAAATTAATTCCCTGTAACCTCACCTAAAGTCCTCCCGAAGAACAAAGTTTTGAGGAAGACAAGGAGCCCCCAATACTATCCAAAGGCTCCACCCCCCCAAAAAACTACAATCGCCACCAAGACATCATAAACTATACCACCTACCTCAACAAGGCGCCCCTGCCCGAAACCCCCAAAACCTTCGCCATCAGCCTCTATCACCATAGTGGCTCCTGCAGTGACCTCGCAGCATACTGTATACTGATACCTGCCCAACATCAACAGTGGGTGCCCTTACGTCATGCAGCAGACAGGCCTATGATTTTCACACCTAAACTTGACCAACCTCGAGCTGACAGGTACAGAGCACAACCTGCCATAGTGCCCCCTAACAGGGGTGCCACCCTTGTCGCCAATATCTCTGACGAGCCCCTCACACTACCCAAGGGCCTCATCATTGGTGATTTGGAAACGTTCGACGATGTCACGCCCTCAGCTCATACAACTGCAACCCCACTCATCCTCCCCTCCATTCCAGAGAAATTTGCAACTCAACAGAAAAGACAATCATTAAAAGTCCTCGACGATTTTGCTGATGTGTTCGCCCAGACGTCCACAGAAATCGTACATACCAAAGTCGTCGAGCACCCCACCCACACTGAAGGGCCCCCTATCCGTCAACCATCCCGGACAAAAAATCCTCTGCAACGTCAGGAGGAAGACCGCCAAGTGCATGAAGTGCTCGACGCAGGGATAGCCACCCCCTCCGTCAGTCCATGGTCTTACCACGTCGTCTTAGTCTAGAAAAAAGA
The DNA here is from genome assembly GCA_032716605.1 of Paralithodes platypus. Classification (NCBI taxonomy): domain Eukaryota; kingdom Metazoa; phylum Arthropoda; class Malacostraca; order Decapoda; family Lithodidae; genus Paralithodes; species Paralithodes platypus. The sequence continues at coordinate 58,139,241 of CM064575.1, read as the reverse complement.
CGGGTCTACTAGGTTCTGTGTGTACTATCGACGACTCAACGACGCCACCATTAAGGACGCCACGCCCTTACCCAGGATAGATGACTCCTTCGATTCTTTGCATGGATCAAAATGGTTCACCACCCTGGACCTGCAGGCTGGCAAGTTCCCATCAAGGAAGATCACCAACAGAAGACCGCCTTTTCCACCAGTGGGGGACACCTTTATGAATTCAATGTACTCGATCTCTGCAACGGGCCTGCCACCTTTTCACGCTTAATGGAATCCGTCCCTAAGGGCCTCTCCTGGGAAATATGCTTGGCATACCTGGATGACGTCATTGTATACGGGAAAACCTGGGAAGAGCACCTACAGCGCCTCCGTCAGGTACTCCAGCAGATCAGGGAAATAGGACTAAAACTGAAGCCCTAGAAGTGTTCAGTAGCCCGGACAACTGGGTTTCCTCGGCCATGTCATTTCGGTCGAGGGAATCTCACAAGACCCTCGTAAGCTCTCTGCAATAGCAGCCCAGACTCCCCCTATCACCGTCAAAGGCGTTCGCTCCTTCTTGGGCCTAGCCACCTGCTACAGAAGGTTTGTGATAGGATTTTGCTGCCCTGGCCCGCCGCCTTCATGAACTAACCGAGAAAGACGAGCCCTTCAAATGTACTTCGGAAAGGGACCAAGCTTTCAACACCCTCAAACAACACCTGGTGCAAGCCCCCACATTCGCTTTCCCAGATTATAAACAACCATTCCGTTTATAAACTGACATTTCTCTGTACGCCATCGGAGCTGTCCTGGCTCAAGTACAGGATAGGCGAGAGCACATAATCGGTTGCACTAGTGCAACCTTGAACGCCGCACTACGAAACTATGCTGCCACAAAACGAGAGTGCCTCGGTATCATCTGGGCATTAAACCACTTTCGATCTTTTCTTCTGGGCACAAAAATAGACATAATTACGGATCATCAATCCCTACAATGGCTACGAAAATCAGAAACGAACTGTGCCCTCCTCGTTTGTTAGCGAGAAACCCTGGAGGAGTTCGACATTGAAATTCACTAACGTCCAGGGAAACTACACATGAACGCTGATGCCCTCTCTCGCCTGCCCGTCACGAGTGCTACTAACCTACTCACAATAACTAGTTTATTTCTATCTATCTATCTATCTATATGCTCAGGCCCAATCCCCATTTTGGGGGTAGCCGACTCAAGACAGAGCAAGAACAGGGAAAACACAAAAACAACATAAAACAACAAATAAACACAGATAAAAAGCACAAACTCACACACATCCAGGTCACCCAGGGGAAGACACAGAGACCAGGGTCACCAAGGTCGCTCCAGCACTCCCCCGGCCCCCGACCACCCGGAGAGGTTCCGATCTCGGCAGGCAGACATGCAGCGGAGCCAAAGCCACAAGCCCTCCCACCACACTTCCAGGCGCACCCTTCATATTATTTACCCCATCAAATTTAACTAGTTTAGTTACCCCATCAAATTCAACTACAAATTCAACAACGAAAACGCAGCCAGAGCACCCTCAAGAAAACTCAATCCCACATTACTAAAGTCATGGCTAACTAAAATAAAACCAAAATGGATTCCCAAGGATGTTTTTTATAACTTACATCGTGTAGGGGATCAACTTTATACAGAGTCAGGACACATCGCCATTGACCCACAAACGGCCCAGGAAATACTACTGATAATCCACAAAGGAAATGGCATCCACCTTGGCCAAGCAAAAATGTTGCAAGTCTTACAACAAATTTATTGGACTACCAGCCTTATCAGCCTGGCCAAGAAAGTTGCAGAAACTTGCAGACCTTGTGGATTAGGAAAAGACCGAACCAAAACTCCAAGTCCAGCCGGGAAATTAGTCGCATTCAAACCTTGGCAGACACTGTCCCTCGATGTCATGGGCCCCTTTCCCATGAAACAAGGCAAGAGATTCGTTGTCACCTTCGTAGACATCTACTCTCAGTTCTTGGTGGCCTGCTCCGTTAAGGAACACAGCGCCATGACCGTGGCAGAGGTCTTGGCCACCGAAGTCTTCACCAACTTCGGATTACTTGCTGTACTACTGTCTGACAATGCCACCGAGTTCTTGCCTGTTCTAGACACCTCTCTACCTTTCAACGCTTGTAATATACCATCTCATCGAAGGTCTTCCTCTCCCTCTACCTTCCCTTGTATCCGACTCATATACTCTCTTTGTAAGCCTTTCATCTCCCATTCATTCTACATGTCCACACCAGCAAAGCACCCTTCTGTCCACTTTGGCCGATACGAGTTCCTGCTGTCCCACTCTCCTACATACCTCTTCATTCCCCAATATGGCTCTATCAAACCATAACGTGCATTGAAACTCCAATAACTAGGTAGACTACATAACACAATATCAAATCTGTTCATGCGTGTTAGGAAGACATATTTAGGAATCTTGCGTGGGACGTTAAAGGAATAAATTTTAATGGGGAACATCAAAGCAACCTCAGATTCGCTGATGACAAAGTTTATCCTAACGACTCATGGGAAGAGTTAAAACAAATAATGAATGATATAAACTGAGGAAGCCTTAAAGTAGTGTTGACATTAATAGAAAGAAACATAAGAGTATGTTGAATGATCATGTGCAACCACAACCAATTAAGTTAGTGAATTATGGGCCAGATTCAGTGGATGAATATATATACCTAGGCCAGGATATAAAAACAAACTCAGATCAGAAATCAGACCAAAGATAGATATGGAATGGAGCGCATTTGGTAAACATAATTATATTATGAAAAGCTAGTTACCCCTTGCATTTAATAGACAAATATGCAAACAATGTGCCTATCCTGTACTAAGTTGGAGTATAACAAAGTTTCCTAAACGAAAACTTTGTGCTGCCCATAAAGATATGGAGAGCATAATCTATCTATCTATTGCCTGACGCCGTGATCCCCGAAGGTGTGGCCACGAACGAAACGCCCCCATGCACCTCTGTCCCCAGTCAATCGACGCCCCTCCTCTCAACCAGCACCGCCTTCATCCATATACTTCTTCACTCCTTCCTTCTACCTCACACCTCTTTGTCCTTCCACCTCGCTCATGTACACCCTCTTAGTCATTCTCTCACTTCCCATACGTTCCATATGGCCGAACCATATCAAGGTGTTCCTTTTCACACTTTCCAGCACATCTACCTCCACACCACACCTCCTTCTTACTTCCTCATTTGTCTGTCTATCCCTCCATGTAACTCTGCATGCACTTCTCAAGTAACTAATTTTCACCTCTCTCATTCTTGGTCTGAGTCTCTCCACCAACGTCCATGCTTCGCTTCCATTAGTCAGTGTTGGGATTACCACACTGTCATGCAAGATCTTCATCACTTCCATACTGACCACCCCATTTCTTGTTACTGCTTTCAGCGTTCCTACAACTCTTTTCCCCTGTTGCACCCTCTCCCACACTTCTTCATCCATAGTCCCATATTTACTCAACACACTGCCCAGATACTTAAATGAGCTTACAATCTCCATAGCCTGACCATTCAACTTCACCTCCCACTCTGTGGCTTCACCCCTTTCGAAGACCATAACCTTGCTCTTCCCCGCATTTACCTTCAGATTCCGTTTTTCGTACACTGTTCCAAACATATACACCAGACCATGCAACTCCCATTCATTAACGTTCATCAGAACTGTATCATCAGCAAACAGCAGTACAGGTAGCTTCCACTCATTTACCTCCCTTATCAGCGATATACCAACATCCACTGCTCTTCTTTGTATTTCTTTCATGACTCCATCCATATATACAGTAAACAACCACAGGGACATCACACACCCCTGTTTCAACATTCAGATCAAAGAAATCACTCTGCTCATTCTCCACACGTACTGCCGCCTTTGCACCCTCATACATGCTCTTCACTGCTTTCAGCAACTTGCCATCTACTCTGTATATTAACCCTTCATCTTCTTTCAATGTTCTCGGTGTCTCTTTTTTTTCTGCTCTCACTTGGAAGGACCATATTACCAGTCTCACTAAGGCAGCCTCCAAGAAGCTGGGTGTGCTCAACTGCCTTAAGGGGTTCTTTACCCCTGCGGAGCTTCTTGCTCTGTACAGGGGCATGGTGCGTCCTTGTATTTAGTATTGTTCACATGTGTGGGGAAGATCCTCTCACACCGCATCTTAGACAAAGTAGAAAGGAAAGCCTTTTGTATCATTAACTCCTGTCCACTCACCAACTCTCTGCAATCTCTCTCTCTTTGCCGCAATGTTGCATCTCTCTCGCTACTACAATAATCAGTGTTCCTCGGAGCTATCCCAGTGTATACCACCTCCTCTACGTAGGGTACGTAGTACCCGCCTTGCAACACAATCCCACCCCTACTCTGTGCAACTCTCCAACCCAAGAGTGAAACGCTATTCTCAGACTTTCTTCTATTCAACTGCTGAGCTCTGGAACTTTCTCCCAGATTTAAGCTCGAACGTCCCTTGATATTGACCCTGTCACTTTTTCAACTCTGGGGGAGACACTCGCTGCAGGCCTTGTCTTGTCTCCCTCATTCACATATAAAAAAATAAAGTACTTTCCACATACCTTCTCAATCCACTCTGTTTTCTCCAAGTCCATAAAGGCAACATACAGCTTTTGTTGCTTCTCCAGATATTTCTCCACAACACATTTCATGGTAAAAATCTGATCTACACATCCTCTTCCCTTCCTAAAACCGCCCTGCTCGTCACCTATCCATTTCTCTGTTTTCGCTCTCACACTCTCAATCACTACCCTACTGCACACCTTCTCTACTACGCTTAGAAGATATATTCCTCGGTGGTTACCACACACTCCTCTTTCCCCTTTACCCTTAAATAGGGGGACTATTATGCCTGTCTTCCAGTCATCAGGTGCACTCCCCTTCTCCCATGCTAGTGTGCACATTTTCCATACCCATTCGATCACTATCTAACCACCATACCTCAGCATTTCCTCACACACTCCATCTATTCCTAGTGCTTTCCCCAACTTCACTCTGTCCATGGCTTCACACACTTCTGACCTGTTAGTGGTAATTTGGAGCAACAAGAAGAGAGCCTCTTGGATATGAGAACACAAGTAGATGATAATCACATTGACAAGATGAAATGGACTTGGAAAGATCATATTATGTAAAAGAGATTATAACAGATGGACAAATACAGGATCATAATGGGAATCTAGAGATGGAGCTAGAGGAAGAGATTAACAGAGAACCAGATGAAGGGATGAGATTGGAAACTTTGCTAAAGTAGGATGGAACAGAATAATATCAGACATTATTCTGACCAGCTAGATTAGAAACGTTTGGGAGAGGCCGTCGGCCTGCAGTGGACTAACTAAGGCTGCCGACGGTGATGATTGTGATATAGGCTACAATAATATAAATATAATAATAAAGTAACTACTGTTAATGTAAAATGACAAATAATATTTTATCATCCTACCGTAGGTCAATTTACATGTTCACACTAAACTCACGTGACAGCAGGTAACTGACAGTTTTATTTGCGCAACACAACGTATCACATCTCAATTTTACTGAGGCAACCAGGGATTTGGACATTATTAGCACATCAATATAAGTATTACTCCATACTCATTAATATTACATGTTATATTCAGTAATTATTATAGGAATCATTATTAGTACTCTCATATAATTTTAAGGTGATTTACTTGCAGTGTACTATGTATTTAAGCAGAAGACTGTACAATTTGAAGGTTGAATTCAATGTAATTTAAGTTTTGCTAGACCTTACACTCGCACTTTTGAGTTCACCAGGCACTGTACACGTGAATCGGAAGTTAACATCACATGTTAGGGGTGTGTGTGGGGAGGTAAGGAGAGAGGTAGGAGAGAGGTTTTAAGGAAACTTAGACACGAGACATGGGCACGACTACAGTCCCTAGGAAATTCCAAACAACTTAGGGGAATTCTCCTTGTAATATTTTAATCTACATTTGTTACTGAATAAATAAGATGGCTGGAATTTACATCTTTTCCTTTACCTAAATATTTGTGGTAGAGGTGGTGGCGGCATTCATATATATCTTATATCTACCAATCTACGAGAGAAGCAGGAGAGAATCGACGCAGATAGTCTACCCAGTAACTTCAATCAACTTACCAAACTACAAACAACCAAATCTATTAACCCCCTAAGGAAACCTCCCAAACGGTTTATCTTACGTTACCTAACAATGTTTAGTAATATTTAAGGAATAACCCTTAAATATTGCTAAACCGGCACATCAGGACATTCAAGTTTGGAGTCCGATTTGAGGAGCCCAGTCTCTTGAATCTTGGTTTGTGTTAGCACATTCTCACTCTCTCTATCTCTTTCAGAAAATTGGAAAATGTCAGATACTAAAAAAAAAAAAAAAAAAAAAAAAAAGGCTCCCAAAACAATAAATGCGAATATCACATGAATGGTGAAAAGATAGAGAGCGTATCACAGATAAAAGACCAACAAGTGCTTATACACGATAATCTAAAATCTACAAGCCAATACACCGCAGCAGCTAACGAAGCAAACAGAGCACCAAGATTCATTAGAATAAATTTTCATCATCATATTAGAGTTGCTATCTCTACTAACATTAAGTCCTGACCGCCTCGCAGGGACCGTAAGATCTGTGTGGCCAGTGTATCTATTAAAGCTCTTTCGCTCTCTGTATGACTAACAATATTCAAAAACATGTCATGACACTGACTTATGCTAAACGAGGTCAGAAATGTGTCATATATGGTAGCTTACATAGAAGGTAACATAGGCCTATTGTTTTTCGCCATTGACTTTAACTCATCTCTATGATAAATTATACGTAAGAACCTTAACCCTTTCAGTCTGGGAGACGTCTTTTCTATTTAACTGTAGCTGTATTCAGACGGTTTTATACAGTTTTGGAAGGATTTGGGGTAGTTATACGAAATTTCTAATTTAATTAATAGCTATTTCTCGGTAGATGTCCTTCCTAATCGGAATAATATCGTTTAATGGTAACTAGAATGTATTAAAACAGACGTTATTCGCGCTATGAAAGTTAAAGTTAAAACCTAACTACAGTAGGCATTATGCAAGGGACATGGGTATTGAACATAACATTCGTCTTCATCTTGATACCCATTCCGTTATGTGCCTAAACATAACATAGTCGATACATAACTAAAGCCATCTCTGCATTATATAACATTGAATATATAACTTGGCATACCTATGTATTATCAAATTTACACTCTCTCTGTGCCTAAATACTATATATTTTTAGCTTAACCCGTTGACTACGGGAGACGTTCCAGAATGCATAGACAATTTACAGGCTTTAACCTAAGACGTGCGCATGGAGGGTATGAGACACCACACTCCTGTGCACACGTATTTGAGCTGTTCCCATCACTAACATTGTTATTTTACCATAAATAGCATTAATACTTATCCATATGCGCCTAATTTAGGTTGCTGTTACAGCAATAAAACAAGTGGAAACAGCGTTTGGGATGGTCAAAATCGGCGATACAGGCCGGGAGTTACATAATGTATGGCTGAGGCAACCTCCCTCCCCTCCTCCCCTCCCCTTGTCTGGAGAGACACTGTTACGCAATAGTCTCTCTCTCGCTCTTTCCCACGCTTGGTAACAGTGATGACAACGCCCTGCTACCAACTCGCTAATGTTAGCACGAAAATAGACCACAGAATAAGGGAATAACAGGGAAAATAGGTGATAACTGAAGGAGGGGAGGAAAGTGAGGAAGGAGGGGATGTGGAGGAGTGATATTCGGCATGGCTCAGGGGCAAACAAATTTTTTTTTTTTTTTTTTTTTGGGGGGTGTTTTAAATGGATTTTTTTAGGCCCAGGATCTTAAGAGTCTTCCCACAGTCGCCCGGGGAAACTCTTAAGAGTCTTCCAGCACTTGCCGGGTTAAAAGCCTGTAAAAGCCGTAGAAACCGAGTGTCTGTGGGCGGGACAGCGAGGGGCCCACCTCCGACTTCCAGCACGGCCAGCCGTGTACTGAGGGAAACTGTGGTCTCGGACCGCCGTCTCAGCAGTGTTGCCAAGCGTTACATTTCTAATAATTAGTGAGTTTTCCCGAATGTCTATGGCAGCGCTGCGGGTGAACCCCGCGAGTTAGGAAGCTCGTTCTTGTGTCATTTTGAAGCTATTTTTGTCTAGTTTTCGGCAGAATACATTTAATTTCATGCAGATACTTGATTAATCATTCAGCAGTGCCTGAATATGTCCTAAATAGCGCGAATATGCCCGCAGCGTAAGTGTTAAACACGCTCATTCTAAAATCATATAGTGAAGAGTGTGTGTGTGTGTGTGTGTGTGTGTGTATGGGCTTCTAAACGAATTCTCTACTTGATATTTTCTGCCAACTGACTGGCGACCCAGTAGTGGGCATGGCCTGGCAGATTAAACTACCCAGTTTCATTGAGTGTAGACTGTGTTCGGACGAGATACACGTGTGTGGTGTTTAGAAAGGGGTTCATTGCCTGGTCCACAATTTACCGCCATGACTGTACCATTGACACAACAAAGTACACATTGAAAAGTCTCACCAACCAAAATATTATCACGTCTCCAACTTTCTTAATAAACTCCACAGCAATACCATCCATACCTTCTACTTTTCCCGCTCTCATTAATTTTGTTTCACTGCTTCTTTCACCTCATTCTTCCCAATCCTTTCAGTCATTCCCTGCCACCTGGGTAGCTTGGATAGTCTATCTCCATCAACCACTGCTGCAATCACTGCTCCTTTCCATCTCTTACATTTAACCAAAGATTGAAAATATTCAACATATATTTTCCTCACTTGCACTCCTTCCACTATTAACACTCCATTTGCATCTTTCACCAACTCTTGCCTTTTTTGTTCTCCTTTCCTTACTCTATTTACCTCCTTCCAAAATATCTTCAATCGTTCCTCAAAATTGTCACTCAATCTTTGACTCCACCTTTCATAACATAATAGAACATAATAGAATAGAACAAATATTATTTTGGCTTAGCCATAAATGAGAAAGACCTCGAGGAAGTAGTAACAAAAATAAAGATCAGGATAAACGATAAATGTGATAATATTAACAACAGAACTTTATGTAAAAACATACTTAGAACTAATGAAAGAGACTGTAAAAGAAAAACATAGTTGGTAAGATAGATGAAGGAAACAGAAAGAGAAGTATGGGAAAGTGACACAAATACCATGCAAAAGGCAGCTAATCACGTATGTGCAAAAATAAATGTTAAATTGTAGAAAAAGGTCACCCAAGATGAAACAGAGATAGAGGCAATAGAGAAACAATACCGAAAAAGTTGTAAATGATAGGTTTTCAAAACTAAAGAGGCAAGGGAACAAATAATTATATGAGCAAAAATAAACGTGGAGAGGATGAAAACAGAAGCTAAATTGAATGCATATGAGAGTAAAGGACAATGTCGAATGACTAGTTTCTGAGTGGTTTAAGATCAACTATGAATCTACAAAAGCTAGATGGAGAAAGATGAATGGAAGTGTTGCAGATAGTAGAATAAGTGACTTGTGTAGTAAATTTGGAATTTAAGTGAACTGTGATAATTTATAACTCACGTATAGTATAAAAGCTTACCTGATTATTGTTTTAACTTAGATGACTAATAATTAATTATGTGACTGGATGATGAATGAGATGGAAGTGAAGCTAACACACCTAACTAATGATAGGATGATACAGAATTACTTAAGGTATTGCAAGGACGGAGGTTGATAAGAGAGGGATGAGGCAACCCGCCTTGGAGCTGCCCGTGGCTTTGTTGGTCGGCGCACGCGCAGTGTGTCCGGTAATTATGTCCCATTATTTTATGATGGGAAACACCATATTATGTTATATTAACAATAATAACATACTACATACCAATATTTAGCTATAAAATAATATATTCTTCCCGAAATATAGCGTTCAACTGAAGGCTACGGAAGTGTTCACCTTAAGACTACAGATAGGATACGTAACGCTGTTTCAACCCAGTTTACGTAGCATTGGTACTGTTGATATTAACTAGAGTATGGACATATTTCCGCCACCGAACTATTCAATATCTACTATTGCCCGGAGGTAAGTTTATCCCACCAAGATTGGGAGGATATTTGGGCTGCCTGTCCACAGGGTCATCCGCTGGACGTGTCAACAGGCTGCGCAGGTGTAGAGGCCATGGATTGGACATCACTGGATGCCTGATCCGAGGGGTTGTCCTTGTGGTCTAGATCTCCATCAAGAGGATGTAGACGTATAGTAGGGCGTGTAATCAACCCGGTCTTGGTCCGAACTTTGGCTACATAACCTCACCATCACTGAGCGGGTAGAAGCTCCTCAATACGTCCTAATTTCCAGAATGTGCGAGGACTCTCTTCTTGGACAGTAACGATATCAGCCACCTTGGGTCAATGACCCTTTATCGGTGCTAGTTTACTTTTCTGTGCTTCACTTCCTTGCTCACATAGTCTGGATCTCCTACGCCATCCTCCATCCCCCATCATACTTCTCAGGAAGATCCTGCAGTCTGTATCCTCGTACCAGTACTAAGGGTGTGATTCGAGTGAGGCCCTCCAAATCACCAGTGGGATAATATAGAGGGGGATCACTGACCGTGTCTTCAATCTCCAAGAGTATGATGTTGAGTTCCTCAGTCGAAATGAGGTCTCTACCCAACACCTTCTTCAAACCTGCCTTAAGGGCCTATCCCACATTGGCGAATTTTGAGAGTGAAACCTCTACGAATGGTACGCCGGAGATATTTGTATTTTTTTTTTGGCAACACGGTATTTTTTAAGTGAATTAAGCGAATTCGCATCGAATATACCTCAAACAATTCGCGATAACAAGATGAAAAATGCGACCCTTGGCGAAAGATTTTAAGTGAATCCGCCCGAACGCTGAGACAGGTATTGGCGAATGATGTGATACACCTGCCAATAATTTAAGAATAGGTTACGATGGACCCTCAAATTCAACGAATATCTAACAAATATTCATAGGCTTTCATAGGCAATATTATGTAGCTTAGGAAGGTTCTGTTGGTGTCAAAGGAATATTTGATATGTTTGTTAGCCCTATGGTTGCTTTGCGTCTTTTTAACCCTTCCTCTGCGGGCATATTTGGGCTATTTAGGGCATATTCAGGCACTCCTGAATGATTAATCAAGTGTCAAGTGCAATGATATGTATTCAGCCGAAAACTAGACGAAAATAGCTACAAAATGACACTAGAATGAGCTTCGTAGCTCGCGGGGTTCACCCGCTGCGCTACCATAGACATCGGGGAAAACTCGCTATTTATGAGCAATGTAGTGCAATTTTGCCTTTGGCAGCACTGCTGAGACTCGGGGCTGGGGTCTCCGTGCACGGACGGACGTGCTGGCGGTCGGAGGTGGATCCTTTGCGCTCCCGCCCACTGACACTCGATTTCTATGTCCTTAACCCGGCAAGTGAGGGAAGACTCTTAAGAGTTTCCCCGGGCGACTGCGGGCAGACTCTTAAGATCCTGGGCCTAAACAAATCAATTTAAAACACCCAAAAAAAACTTGAACCCTTTTTTTTTTTTTTGCCCCTGGGCCATGCAAAATATCACTCCTCCGCATCCCCTCCTTCCCCACTTCCCCCCTCTTCCTTCAATTATCACCTATTTTCCCTGTTATTCCCTTATTCTGTGGTCTATTTTCGTGCTAACATTAGCGAGCTGCAAGCAGGGCGTTGTCATCAGTGTTACCAAGTGTGGGAAAGAGCGAGAGAGAGAGTATTGCGGAACAGTGTCTCTCCAGCCGTCTGGCAGGCTGGCTGGCTGGCAGGCTGCCTCAGCCATATGTTATGTAACTCCCGGCCTCTATCGCCGATTTTGACCATCCAAACGCTGTTTCCACTTGTTTTATTGTTGTAACTAGTTAATATATTCATATTAATGGTAAAATAGACGCATATGAATAAGTATTAACGATATTTATGGTAAAATAACGATGTTAGTGATGGGAACAGCTCAAATACGTGCACACAGGCGTGTGGTGTCTCATACCCCCCATGTGCAGCCAAGAGGTTAACAGGCTTTAAAAGCCTGGAAATTGCTGTATTTTGCCATTGCGTTCCGGAATGTCTCCCGCAGGTAAAGGGTTGAATCAGAATTATTTGTTAATAATGTTAATCAGACTATAATGAAAGTAACACTATCAACTTGATTGAATTAATAACATAACTTTACATTGGCTTTTGCAGTAAAAGCACCACCTGCCCATAGCATTATAATATATGTGATATCACAGATATGAACTTCATATTAAAATTACATGAACAAGTCAATGATTATTAAGAGAGTAGATTTGCCACTTTATGCATGAGGAGGCCATTATAATTTTATAATGAGTAACATTTGGTGATCTTACTAAGCTTAGGAATGGCCTGTGAGAATCAAAAGGGTAAAATGTAACTCCATTAGCTTTCTGATTCTCACAAGCCCATTTCTAATTTGAATAAATATATGTATGAACTCATTATATATTTGGTTAACTGGACATTACTACAAGACTGACGGAAATCTATACCATGTAAGGGTAAAGTCATCTGCAAAAACAAAAGTGGCATATTTCTCCTTATAGATAACTAATTGCATGTACAATCACGTTCAAGACTCGTTCAACTCTAATTATCTCTCTAGTTACAAATAAAAACAATATATACATATATATAAATATATATGTATATGTATATATATATGTATATGTATATATAAATATATACTGTATATATATATATATATATATTATATATTGTTACGACTCTGGTGGCCACGAAGCAGTTGGCTCGCAAGACCAGAGTGGTAACAGTCAGTTTTTATGATTCTCAAGTCTCTGGTAAAATTGTGGTTGTATGTTGTTGCTTGCTTTCCTTTCGCTACAAATATATCAGACAGCTCAAAAATATGTACTAGTCATAAAGGAAGCTTAGCTAGATAAATTATAAGTTCCAGAATCACTTTAAGATCATATTTAGTTTACTAATGAGTATTTAGATTAATTATGATTAGTAGGATTATTTATAATTAATTATGATTAATTATTATATTAGATATTATTATTATTATTATTAATTATGATGATTTTTCCAGAACGGTTTCCGCCGCCAACGGGTTAAGATTAAAATAAGATGGAGATTATTAATTATGAAGGATTGTTTCTTAAGTTAAGTATTTAGACATTTCTTATTTAGTTGGATAATGTATTATTTATTATAAATAGTTATGGTATACCTCGAGAGCGAGGTGGAGGGACAGAGAGGGAGAGGTAGACCGAATATGAGGTGGAAGGATGGAGTGAGGAAGTACATGAACGAGGGCGGTGCTGGTTGGGGGGAGGGGCGTCGACTGACTGGGGACAGAGGTGCATGGGGGCGGTTCGTTCGTGGCCACCCCTTCGGGGATCACGGCGTCAGGCAATAGATAGATAGATAGATAGTTATGGTAATGATCTTATTATTTTATTATCCTTCATTATATCCTTTACAAGTACCATTGGAGAGGGGAAGATATTAAAGTCACCAATTCAACAAGAATAAATGTATTTATAAAACCAATAAACAAAAAGATAACGTATGTACAAAACAAAGGAAAATAAACAAAAATATAACGTATGTACAAAACAAAGGAAAATAAACAGAAAATAAATAGGATCCAGGACGTACCGGTTTATGATTGTCCGATCGTTCACTGCTCGCTAGTTTGCCCAATATTAAATATTTCATGGCTTAATCAAGTATCACTATTGTTAATGGATATTACAGCAAGGTTCTGTGGGGGCGCTCGGTTATGGCCTTGGCTTTGCTCGGGGCCTTGGGGTTGTTCGGCCAGGCAGCTTGGGGAACAACAACAACAACAACAACAAGGACAAATTGTAAGTTATTTAAGTATCAAAATATACTGTGCTTGACATATTGATGAATACACAATTAGTTTCACTATTCTTTAATAAACTCGCCAATCAACCTCTCCATTGTCACACCGCATTATTAACCTTTCTAGATTCACAGAACAATATACAAACTAACATAAGGCGGCACGAAAGCTCACCTCAACACACCTGGTTGTTATAACCTGTCATAATTTAACTGCAAGACCACACCACGTATGTTAAGTACGGTATATTAGAGTTACAATTCAAAGTTAAGTCAAGTTATATAATTTCAGGTAAACTGAACACCATTACCACTTTAGTAATATAAAAATATAAATCTTATCTGTTACTGCCGTGTCTGAACTATCTCCTCCATCGCCTCTCTTCACCCTCACGATCTCAGCCGAGTCAGGAAAACAACTGATTTCCAAACCCCATTCTACCCCTGAATACACATTCTATTTGGTCTCTAGCGAATCACCAAGCCCCATTATCATGACGTGATAGACTGCTTCAGTCTCGTGGTGCCGCCCCAAATCATATCACTCGTGGCATGCCGGCACCAATCAGACAGCTCTCACCCCCACTTGTTTGACCCGTCCACACGGGACGACCCATATATGTCCAGAGGGGGTCCTGGGGGTCATGGTGGGGTGAGTGTAGAGGGCTTAATTCCGTCAACTGGGTAGTTTATATCTGCAGACTGGTTGCTCCGTCTGTCACAATATATAATATATATATATATATATATATATATATATATAATGGAAGCAATTGATTCTCCTACTGGGAATCGAAGACGAATAAGGAATATGAAGACCAAAGCGAACAGGAACATATTTGTTTATTGGCAACGTTTCAACACTAATCTTGTGTCATTATCAAGCCTAAAAAAGAGAAAGAATAAAACCTATCGTGAATATCATAAAATCATCACATGTTAACCTAAAGAGCGGCCTAGGCGGTATAAAATATGTAGCCACCAGCGGGGTGTTTTTACCCAAAATAGGGCTGTTTACGTGATCATTTTCATGCCTAAATAAGACCCAGAGCGTAAAACAAGTATCTATCCCTGAAAGGGCATAAACAGAGCTTTCCAATGGCACCACAACGATCCTTTTATGACCGCTAGTTTTCTTGCAACAACCACGCAACACGAGTGCAAAAAGCATGTAATTCGGTACTTTCCCCATACAATTCAGTATGTAGCGAGTGAGAGAGGGAGGGAGGAGGTGGGATTCGTGTCAGTAGGTTCGCCGCGGTGGTCTGGAGCAGTCATACGCTCGTTACTCTCCTGCCACCACTTGTCTCTCTGTCTCAGCAACATTACGTGCTGAAATTGCCACACGACCTATGTCGCGCGCCGCTAGATAGTCCTGATTTATTATACTCGACTTATGTTGCGCGCCGACAGTTAGGGGTTAAAATTGAAAATTGTATTCAAAAGATAAAATTAACGAAAATATAGCTAAGGTTCATTACATTAAGAAATTATAAGTAGAGATAGTTGATAAGTGAAAAAGGAATAAAAGAGTGAAAATAATGTAAACAAAAATAATTAATGTTAGGCAAAATAAAGATAGATGAGGGTGGCGAATTTAAAAGTCAAGGAGTGAAAGGGGCGGGGTCGACTAAAAAAAGGAAACAGGAGTACAAATGGGCACATATATCTATTTAAACATATGCCTACACGTACCAGCACAGGACACTAAAAGCAGAGGTGGGGCGTGGAGGTCTCGTGGGTGCCTAGAGACGGGCGGAGGTGGTTGGTGAGGAGGGACTCAGCTGTCACACGTGTCATGTCGTCTGTTGCAGTGAACAATATGGTAAAATCCTGGCTATTTATAGTATGATCTGAGGTTTCGCTGTGGTTTCGGATAGCAGAATATGATGGCTTTGACAAAGGGAAATTGGTACGGTAAGATCAATATTCGTAGCATTACAGCTACTACACTTGTACTTATATACAACTGAGGATTGTAGAACACAAGGGATACGATCTTTAACTTTGAACAGCTGGGAGATTGTAATTTGAGGCTCCTCATATTTCATTAAAGGTAATATTCAAGCCTCAAATTAATTAATAATTCATAGCTCTCTCCTACTCCAATTCTCCCTAATTACCGGAACCTCATTACTTCTCTGGAATACTAGCTCGCCTGTTCTATCTCTCTCTAATCTCAAGCCCAATGCCGCACCCCTTTCCAACGGCTGCGGCTCATTTGTGGCCAATCCAAACCTAGCCAAGTGCTCTACAACCTCGGCTGCTGTTACCACAGTTTCATCCACTAGTATATCGTCAATGTATGAATTCGTGGCAGCCTCCATCTCCTGCCTTTTCGCTAGCACTGTCTTGAGTATCCTCGCCATGATTCTTGGAGCCGAATTCAACCCAAAACCCAATCTCGTCAAGCAATACGTCTTCCCCTTATTATCTCACCAGCTGGTACTTCCAGAGCTTCTCTGTCACATGAATTTGTAAATAAGCGGACTTCAAATCCACAATGGTCGAGGCCCCACCCATCTGCCTCCACTCCCTGAGTGTCTCACCGCACACATCCGCGACGTCATCACTTGTGTGACTCATCACGTGGGTATTAAGTTCCAATCCAATCCAATACAAGCCGTACCTTGTTTTTCGTCGGTTGAACCACCGCCATCAACGGCAACACTCCACTCTCCACTTCCTCCCCCCACGGCAGCAGAATGCCCTCATCAATCCACCTCTCCACCTCCTTGTCAAAATATTCTCTCACTCCCTCTTTCATAGCATGTTCGTAACAACCAACTTTGTTCTTCAAAACAGGCAACTCCCCTTTCAAAAACCACTCGACTACCCACTTCCTACCATCAAATATCGCAACAAAATCCTTATCCTCAATCTTGCATGGATCAGCCCCCCCATTTGGTACCTGTCTTCAACACCCCTCTCTTTGGCTCAACAACCCCGGCTGCCTTTGCGAACTTACCTTTCAGCTATTCAGTCTCTGTCAGCTTCACAACACTCCCTTCCGACTTTATGGTCCCAGCACATTGGGCCTCTCCACTCTCGGCAGTTGAACAGCTTACTGGTACCTTCCCAAATGTTACCGGTACTCTTCCATCTACAATCGTAGCGCCACCCAGTTGGCTGATTACATCCATCCCCATCACTACATCAATGCCGTCAATTACTCTATCAAGTGCTATGGCCATGATCCACAATCGAATTCCCTGCACTGTCAACTCCACTTCTCTGGCACCCTCACACCTTATCTCTCTTCCATCGACTGCAACCAGCCTAGTGTCCTCTCCCTCACACTTTCCTACCAAATGAGAGGCCAACACTGTGGTCGAACAGCCAGTATCCACAAGGGCTCTTGCCCCTTTCCCCCCCACCAGTATCGCCACCACTGGCAGGGAGCTTGGGAGCGCCTTTACTCGACTAAAGGGGTAGCTTCTGGCGCAGCAGCTCCCCTTTGACCGTTTCCCTGGTAACGGCTCGCTATGTGACCCTCCTTCCCACACCGATAGCAAGTTATGGCTGGCTTCGGCTCCTTACACTCCCTTGCCATGCGAGAGCCACCACATCTGAAGCAGCGACGTTTGAACCCACGCGCCTGCGGCGCCTCCCATTTCCTGCCACTCGGCTCACCCCGTGGAGCCTGTCACTTTGCCTCTACTTCCGGCCCACCAGTAGCAACCGCTACAACTCTTTGGCTTCCTCCTGGCGCCAATACTCTAGCCCTAACTATTAAGTCGCTCACGCTCACCGACTCAACGTCCTTAACCTGCTGCAGTTCCATTGATATCCTGTCCGGAAAACCAGTTATAGAAGCTAGCTTCAAGCCCTCCAAGCCCTCTCCCTTCCACCCAGCTAGCCCTGCCAACCTCCTTATCTCGTTAGCAAAGATATCCACCTGCTCACCTGTCCATCTCACCCTCTTTAGCCTTCCATATGCATCAAACATTCCCTGTGTAAAAGCCTCCTTCAATCTATCACTTATCTTCTTACATCCAATTGATCATTCTCACTCATCTCAAAGTACAAGGCTAACGCATATCCCTCCAAGTACAGTGGTATAAAACTAGCCAAGTCTTTAATTTCCATCAGTTTTGCCACCAATTCTGCCTTCTTTAGCCACGTCACCACATTGCCCTTACCATCATATGACTTCATTATTTCACTACTCAACTTCCCTTTTCCAGACATGGTGACTATATGCCTAGATAGGTTGTGGTAAAAATACAAAATGTAAGCACCCTTACCTCACGGTGAGAATATCCCTGTGTCGATGCAGCACTGAATATATCTCCAGGGCTAGGCTAGGCTAAGTGGTTTCCCGTCCAAGCGCCATCAGCACTCCAGAAACTGCAACCATTAACCTACAGCTTGGCACCACAAACCAACCTAACCTACAGCTGCAGTGATGCCCACAATAACCACCGACCTCGGCTGAATCAATTCACCCACCACAGAAACACTAAACTCACGAAAATAAGACGGGAGCTCCCTACAACCTGCACAAAAAGGTCCTCCCCGAGCGCCTGCCGACTTGACTCACGCTTCCCTTTTCCCGCCAAAAACTCCCCTCCCTAGGCTCCCTACAAATACCTAAAACTACCCAACATCAATCAAATTACACCACATATTTGTATATATATATATATATATATATATATACATATATATATATACATCGGGATTTGGCTATATAAATAATTCCAAGCACATACGTTTTCCAAATCTTAGATATTAGAGATATTGATAATTGAGTATTGAAAACAGTCTTTTCCCATTTACAGTATTTACCAATAAGGCTCACCCATTTTCAAAAGGCTTTATCCTACCCTCAGGTAAATTAATGTTTCTACCATACTATATTCAAAATACTCTCCTTATAATTATGTGTTATCAAATAATTAGACATACTGTATATTCTATCTCACATTGCTACGCCTTGTCAAATTTCATATGTCCTTCATAAATGATTTGCCAATATTCGTATAGGCATTCGCCAAATTGGATATCTCTATTTATTCATCACATCCGCTGAGGAGCAGTGTTACCAACTACTCCAATTCGCCGTTTTCGCCACGGCAGGTATCATACAGCTGCTGCAAATGCTTTGTAAATTGTTTGTTGCTTTCTTGTAAATTTGCCACATTCGCCATGAAAGGAGAATTGCAATGAATATGCCGATGAGGCTGCATCCGTTGGCGAAATTATTACGAAACGTATGTTTGCAGTGCGACCTCCCGATGATTATTTGATTCGCCTTGATTTTTTGGAATTTACAAAATATCTGGGCGACAACAGTCGACTGTATAAGAATTTCCGCGAAGTATTGGAAAATGTGAAAGAATATTGGAGAATATTTGGGCGATAACACAAGAATAGGCCAAAAAGGCACTCCTGACGGCGATCAAAATTCGGCAATGTGGGATAGGCCCCTCAACGATCCAAATGGCTCTTTCCCAAATCGCGACGAACCAAGGCCATAATGGCAACAAAGTCGGTGACACCTATCTATTATAAGGTGGGTGAAGAGATGATTGGAGGGCATTAGTATAGGATACTTACTTGCTTCAGAGAGGGACAAAATCTGTCTCCACAATGTATTAGTTCTCCCTTCAGATGTAATCCCAACTGGCAGATCAGGTTATTTCTGGACTTTATTCCCTTGACCAAAATATTCTATTTCTGTGAATAGACTTCTTGTTGACAGAGCTTATGTAGAATTTTATCTGCAGTTCTGATCTCTTTCACAATGAGGTGAGCACTACCTGTGGGTGGTGTGCCATTAAATGTTGCTTTTACATTATTGATAAATGTATCACCCTTGCTGTAACATGCTGTAGTTTTTCATAGCTGTTGAATTTGTCCCAGTCCCATAACCGTGCGTCATCTAGAGATACCGTGTCAATAACTTGTGTCGTGATAGCAGAGTGCTGTTCTTTCAAATCTATATTATCTGGTCATTCGTTGAGATCTGTAACTCAGCATGGGGCGTTCCACCACAACACAGAAGATTTGAGACATTTATTAGACACATCACACATAATGTAGTCACTTGGATTCTCTTTCAGTGGTGACGGTAATTTGTTGACAAGAGTCACCATGCAAAACTCCTCCAAACAAATGCCATGGCTAATGATGGACCTCATCACACTCTCAATGTTTGTGTAGAAATTATTTTAGATCAGTAGCCTGGCATCTGGGCGCAGCTATGGTATTTGAAAGTGCTCGCCATGCGAAGGTATATTGGTTCATTTCTGACAAAAATCGTCATACTTATCCATATGTGCCTATTTTACTTTTAATATGAACATATGAACATTGGAAAGCAATGAAACAAGTGGTAACAGCAATTGGTTGGTGGAAATCGTATATTTTTGCGCCACGGCCGTAATCTGACCTTGACCGGCGAGAGAGAAACACCCTCCCTCTCTCTTGTCTCGCATGGTACTGAGAGACAAGGGGAGCTCTCATACTGGGTTATAGGGTCGGAGATACACTTCCCCCTCTCTCCCAGCTGTCCTTGCCTGAAAATACTCAATAAATATTGGAAATAATAGGGAAAATACCGGATAATTGAGGAGGGGGGAAGAGGGAAGAAAAAGGGGGGGGGGGACACATGTGTAGGAGTGGTAGCAAGTAATGGAGGGGAATTATCTCACCTAATCATAAATTGCTTTGTTTTGAGTGCCACTGGGATGTTTTGAAAGATTTTGTTTATGCCTTGGATCTTAAGAGTCTGGCCGCATTTGCCCAGTAGATCCTCTTAAGAGTCTGACGGCAGTTCCTGGGTTAAACTGTGTAACATAAGCCGCCTGTATGCGATCTGAATGCCCATATGTACAGTATCTTGTAGGAGTTCAATCATAGGGGCATTACTCGCGCTCTCCACAATAAACCCTTCGACTAGCTTATGCACTTCACCCAGAAGCTGATCCTTAAGATAGGTGAACCATTGTATGTCGTTGAGGTCGGGGTTATCATGTATGGTGCATTTAAACATTTCCCACTCTCTCCCTCAATCAGTCTTTCCTTCATCCTATGACTTAGACTGCCTTAACACCTAACGAGCGGCCTAGGCGGTAAATAATATGTAGCCACCAGCGGGGTGTTTTTACCCAAAATAGGGTTGTTTACGTGATCATTTTCATGCCTAAATAAGACCTAGAGCGTGAAACAAGTATCTATCCCTGAAAGGGCATAAACAGAGCTTTCCAATGACACCCCAACGATCCTTGTACGATCGCTAGTCCAACAAAATTAAGATTCCACACTTCGCATTGTCCATTTGCACGAGTAAATCATTAATCACAGAGCACATCGTGGTTTCCGTAGAGTAAAGTCTTCTATATGCGGACTGGTTGTCTGGGAGAGCCTTCACTAAACTCAAGTGATCCCATAACTGACCCAGAATTACATTTTCAGTAATTTTTGATAGAAATGTTAAATTGGAAACAGGCCTAAAAGAGCTCAAGCATTGAGAATCAAGGCTCCCTTTAATAATAGGCTTCACAATCGCATTCTTTTCAGACGATGGAAATACATTATTTGCAATGCTACAGTTTATTATGTCAACATATATGTCCAGAAAACTGTTAACATTTTTACTGTGCACTATTTCACGTATCGGTATAGGATCATTACTACAATGGGTAAGTTTTGCTTTCGTAACTATGGATTTAACTGTATTCAGATCCGTCATAGTAAATTCTGTTAACTTAGTCACAGTAGGCTCAGCTACAACAACGTCTTGAGTCTCGACTACTCCAAAATTTCCAACAATGGCATTAATTTTATCACAAAAAAAGTCAGAAAAATCATTCGCCAATGTCATATCCGGAATCCCTTCTGGTAACTTATTTTTCTTCTTGTTTCCCGTCAAGTTGTCAAGTACCACATACAGCTTATTCATGTCAGATCCAGCTTCTTTTGCTTTATTCATATAGTATTCACGTTTTCTAAGCACAATGAGCCTGTTTTCTATATTCCGAGCTCTTTTATAGTTATCTCTTGCCTCTTCGGTTCGTAGACGTCTCCATAGCCTCTCATATTTCTTCTTGGCCTTTTTTGCTCTTTGAATATCAGCATTAAACCACGGCGCACTATCAACTATTACTATTTTCTTTTCAATAATGGGGCACATATCTTCGTATTTTTCTCTAGCAATGCTGTTATACAGATTAGTGAAACATGACGTACAGTCATCTATTAATTCACCGTGAGCACAGTGTTCTCTTTTCTTAACCTCTGAAGTGCGCATGGGGGTAATTGGAAACGTCCCCCTGTGCTGACGTATTTGAGGTGTTTCCGTCACTAAAATATTCATTGTGCCATTAATAGCATTAATACTTATCCATATGCGCCTATTATGGGTTGATTATAAAGGTATTAACCTGAAACAACAATAAAACGAGTGAAAACAGCGTTTGGATGGTCAAAATCGGAGATATAGCCCGCGAGTTGTATAATGTATGGGTGAGGCAATCTGCTTTCCCGCCAATTTCCCCCAAGGCCACTGAGACACAGTCGATCGATACTCTCTCTCTCTCTCTTGCACTCGCTTGCTATCAGTGATGACCACACCCTCCAATCGGATTTCTAATGTTAGCACGAAAATATACCTCAGAATAAGGGAATAACAGGGAAAATAGGTGATAACTGAAGGAGAGGAGGAAAGTGGGGAAGGAGGGGAGGTAGAGGACTGAGATTTTGCATGGCCCAGGGGCCAAAAAAAAAAAAAAAAAAAAAAAAAATATAAAAAAATATTTTTTTTTTCGATGTCAAAAGTTGATTTTTATTTTCTCTGACTCTTAAGAGTCTTCCCGCAGTGCGCCGGGGGAACTCTTAAGAGTCTCCCCGCAGCTCCCGGGTTAATTAGTATTTCATTCGCAACAGTCGATATTAGTAGTTGTGGCTCAAATTTTCTTTTTGACCTACACTTTATTGTCTTAGATTGTCTAGGTTTACATACTGGAACACAAATACATACTGGAACACTGTGCTGCCATGGGGATGGTGGTGTGTAATACTATTTTAGGAAGAGGACGAGCCATCTGATAACATGACTACTTCCTTATCAGCAAATCTGACAGGAAATGGGTTAGGGACACGAAGATCATACCAAGTGAAGAATGCATCCCCCAACACAAGCTCCTAGTATGTGACATGTGCTGTTAGAAAGAAAGTTAATTTGCCAAAAAGGAAAGTATGGTTGTTGGAAAAAGAGGAGTACAGAGACAGATTCCACAACGAAATGATGGAAATCGAAAGGAGAATGGGTGCTAGGCCAAATGATGTTGATAGCAAATGGAACTTTATAGAGTGCAGCCTCCTCAATACCACAGACAAAGGCTGTGACAAAACAAAAGGGGCCATAACGGGACATATGACATAAGTTCTCCTGGTGGTGGAACAACGATCTCGAAGCTGCAGTCAGAGCGAAGTAGCGATGTTTCAAAGTATGGAAGGAAGGTGGCAGCAAGGAAGAATACCTGTCCGCCAAATGTAATGCTAGAAGAGAGGTCTACAGGGCAAAGAAAAATATACTAGCTATCTATCTAGGCTATTGCCTGACGCCGTGATCCCCGAAGGAGTGGCCACGAACGAACCACCCCCATGCACCGTCTGCATCCGAGGCTGTTTGTTCGTTTTTCGTTGCTTAAGTATTTGTCACGTGTGGGGGTCGCAAGCCCACCGACCCAACTTCTTTAGTCGCCTCTTACGACACGCAGGAGGCACGTGGGGTATATTCTAATCCCTTACCCCCAGGGTAATGCTTTCGTCCGCCTACCAGCAGAGCCGGAGGCGGACCATACAAGATAGTGTAATAGAACAAATTTGCAGCACTAATAATACCAATGGGGTTTATAAATTAGCTAAGAATGTGAGGGACTGTAGTCAGGATGTCGTGGGTGTAAGACTAAGATACATAACTAATGACAATGTCATGACTGTTTACACAGAAAACGAATTCAGAGAGGCGTGGAATGAGTATTATGAAAGACTGCTTAATGTGGAGTTTGAATGGAACAAGGAACAGCTCAGCACTGTAGTCCTAGTACAAGGCCCTCCGCCTTTGATATGGTACGGCGCAGTTAAAAGTGCTATAGATAAAATGAAGTCAAGGAAAGCGGCTTTGAGCTCCGGCATTGTCGCTGAGATGCTAAAAGCAGCTGAAGATATTGGGGTAAATTTGGTCACAGAGATGATTAATGTTATCATAAAGGAGGAAAAAATCCCAATGCATGGCAGAAAAGTGTTATAGTAAATATATACAAAGGCAAGGGTGAATCCCTAGACAGAGGAAATTATCAGGGTTTGAAGATGTTCGATCAAGTCATGAAAGTCAGCGAAAGGGTCTTTGAATCCATGATCAGCGAAACTGTTGCTAAAATCAGCGACATACAGTTTGGATTTATGCCGGGACGTGGCACAACTGATGGTATCTTCATTCGTAGGCAAATGCAAGAGAGATACTTAGAGAAAAACAGGGAGTTATACCTAGTTTTTGTAGATCTGGAGAAGGCCTTTGACCGGGTGCCCAGGGAGGTAGTGCAGTGGGCTATGAGAAAACTCGGAGTAGAAGAGTGGCTGGTGCGTGTGATAATGAGAATGTATAAGGGATCACAGGCAGCAGTTAGAGTAAACGGTGGCCTGAGCGAAGAGTTCCTAGTGAAGGTTGGAGTTCACCAAGGTTCAGTGCTGAGCTTATTACTGTTTGTTTTAGTCCTGGAGGCTCTCTCAAGGGAATTTAGGACAGGACTCCCATGGGAGCTGTTATATGCAGATGATCTAGTTCTTATCGCAGATAGTGTGCGGGAAGCAGAGGAAAAGTTCAAAAGATGGAGGGAAGGTATGGAAAATAAGGGTTTAAGAGTTAACGTAGATAAAACAAAGGTCATGATTAGTGGGTTAGGGCGTGGAACTATGGAAAGAAGAGGCGACTATTATTGGGATGGAATTTGTGGTGTTATCAGTGGACTACCAGAAAGCCCACCGAAACGTCAACAAAATATCCTCATTGTTCCCAGATTAAAAAGCACTATTGAACATTCCCATATTCAAAATATGCTATAGGGGGGGGGGGGGGGGACAATGCCAGGTGAGTTATAGCCCAATAGGTGGCGTTCTGAGAGCGAGGGTCCGAGTTTAGGGGGTCAGACAGTGAAGTGCATAGGCGAAGCAGCTTCAAAAATGGGGCTGTTTCGAGCTGTGAGTGGAACTCTGAGTGCTTCACATGTATCACTCCCTTGACTGGAACAAGACCTCATGGGCTTCACCGTGTTGAGCGGTGGGATGTATAGGCTCTCAGCCTATGCCCGAGAGGGAGTAGTTGAAATATATACAAACACAAAACAAAAAATTATGTATGTATGTATCTATGTACTGTATATACTCAGGCATATACCCCATTTCTGGGGGTGGCTGACACGAGACAGAGCCTAAACAGAAACAATATTTAAAGTTCCTATTCTCAGGGTTCGAGACCACTTTCGGGTTCCCTCGCCAAATTCTCTGTCTTATCTAGTAGGAGAATTATACAAGGGGAGGAGGATCCCTAGCCCCCTGGCCCCAGAAAGAAAAGTAGGACAGTAAAAGAGACAGACAGAAACAACTAAGGTTGGGTAGAGGATGCCAAACCTCACTCTGGCCAGGACCAGCCCTTACGCTCTCCAAAATTAGCTTTCTGCCAACAGCTCACCCAATTACAACTGCAGAGGTTAAAGTAAAAAGCTAAAAGTTGTAAAACGCACCTGATAGTCACAAAGGCTTTTATATATCCCAGAAAGGTCGCAAATCACCTCCTTGTGCGCAAAAGGGCTAGTAAGGGCAAGAGAGAGTTCACCAGAGGAATAAAGGAAAGCAGTGATTCTGACCATATACAAAAGGAAAGGTAGTACAGAATAATGTAAGAATACATTAATTAGCCTATTGAACATACCTGGTAGGGTATATGGACAAATTATAAGACATATTACAAAAGGTAGACAATATTTAAATAGTTGGACAGCAGGGTGGCTTAAAAATGGGCAGGAGTTGCTTTGGCCAGATAGCTTTAATGAGGTTATTGACAGGTAAGTATTACAAAATGGATTATGAGTTAGGATAGAGTGCAAGGGAAGTGATAGGCAAAATAGTACATGTCTACATAAAGTCACATAGGAAAACAGACGATGCTGTATAGAGTGGTCCCTGACTTTGCAAGGGCAAAGGTAGAGTAGCAGGAAATTTTACATATAAAATAATGATACTTGAGATCAGAACATGTGAATATATATAGTGAGAGTGACTTTAAGACTGAGAAATACGACACAGGAAAGAGTAAAATGAAATCGAGAAATGAGGAATTGAAAGATATTGAAAGCTGAATGTATTTGGGAATGGTTTTTGTGCAGATAGTGAAATGGAGAGCGATATATAAATGCAAGGGAGAAGGGTGATTGGAAAACTTGAATCTGTTTTTAACACACAAAGAGCGGGTGGTAGGGTATTTTACACTGTGCCGCCCAGCGGGGTGTTTTTACCCTAAATAGGTTTGTTTCCATGCTCATTTTCATGCATAAACAAGACCCAGATCGTAAAACAAGTATCTATCCCTGAAAGGGCGTAAACAGAGCTTTCCAATGACACCCGAACCATCCTTGTACGACCACTGGTTCTCTTGCAACGATCGTGCAACACGAGTGCAAAAAAACTAAAATAAGGTAATTTCCCTACATAATTCCCTGTGTAGCGAGTGAGAGGAGGGGGAGGAAAGTAGAATACAGTTCAGTACGTCCACGGTGGACGTGGGGAGCGGTCACAAGGTTACTACGCTCGTCCCACCGCTCAGCTCTCTCTCTCAGCAACATTACGTGCTGAAAATGGCACTCGACAGCTGTCGTGCACCGCCACATAGTCCAAATTTATTTAACTCGACAGATGTCGTGCGCCGTTGGTTAAGGGTTAAGGGAAGAATGACTAGTAAACAAAAATGGAACTGACAACAGTGTGCTGCTCCTGTATTATAACACTCGAATGGAACCAAATGATTAGGGCCTCTCCAAACTGAGAACTGTGGAGAGGAGTTATTTCTAAGTGACATCTGGTGTGAAAAGGCTAGACGACTCAAAAATAGGGAACTTAAGGAGGCATTTACAATGGAAGAGCAATTCTGGGCTAAGATGCAGCGAGTTGAACAAGTGCTTTGTGGTGGTTTGGCCATGGATGAGGACAGATTGTCAAGAAAATGTTGACTAGAAATATTGCAGAGTGCCAAACAGTCTAGGCAATTAAAATCACCTTTATTTTGCAATGAATCCCCTAATGACTGTGTTTGTGCCCGAGTAATTTGACCATATCACTATTGTTCATTGTATTATACTTTTGTTTTCTGGTCCACAGTTCTTCTTCAGATGTATACTTCCAGTTGATTGTTGTGGCAATATTTTTGTTTTGTTTTTACAAGTAGCCTAGTAAGGGCCATTAGGTCTGTTGTTGCTTGACTTCCTTTGTAAGATACATGAAGGTCAAGTAAAAGGAACAGCTGGTAGAGGAACACACCAATAGAATGGGAGAAAAATGTGGAAATATACCTATTTTACATTGATGAAAAACCTCAACATCGTACTGTGGCATGGACAAAGACAGCTCGTTTGCATATAGGTAACCTGGAGGCATTTATGCTATGACCATCCTTTAAAGGTGGTATTCCAATATTATGTGAAACAATAATGATGATGATGATGTTATTAAAGGCAGACAAATAAAAAGCGATGTTTTAACCCATTGACTGCAGGAGACGTTCCGGAACGCCATGGCAATTTACAGCAATTTACAGGCTATTAAAGCCTCTTAACCCTTATTTAGCGGGGTCGGACTTAAGTCCGATACGAGAAAATTGGACTAAATGGCGGGGTCGGACTTAAGTCCGTGGGCGTATTCCCGCCCTAATTTAGGTGGAAAGCGAAACTTGGTGGTCAGGCGGTGTACTACAAGGGCCCACCCACACACCCCCACTGCGTGACCGTGACTAAGTGACCCTCAAGCAGCAATAATGGAAGGTCAAGATTTGCCCGTGTTCGATTCGGTGGCCGCCATCCCTAGTGCGTCGCGCCACCCTACTAACCACGCCCGGCTTACCACCCAGGAACTAGATATCATGCTGAACTCTTCAGAACTTTCTAATAAGCTGTTGGATGAAACCGTCGAAGGTGTGGGTGAGAGTTTTGGTATTGTGGATGACTCGGAAGACGAAAATAACCCGATCATAGGCTTTCACCCCAAGCATAATTTGCGTGGGGTGGATGTGTTGGTTGATATTGGACAGACCCTTGAGCAAATTGGAGACGTTCCTGACGAAGAACATACTGGTGTGGGTGTTGGTAAGTACAGTTTATATTTTATAATTGCTTGAAAATGTGATTGCAAGCATTGTATCACCTTACGAGCGGCTGGTGGAGTATATTTCACTGTGCCGCCCAGCGGGTTTTTTTTTTTACCCTAAATGGGGTTGTTCCGTGCTCTTTTTCATGCATAAACAAGACCCAGAGCGTAATACAAGTATGTATCCTGAAAGTGCGTAAATTGAGCTTTCCAATGACACCCGAACCATCCTTTTACGATCACTGGTTGTCTTTCAACGATCGTAAAACACGAGTGAAAAAACCCTAAAATACGGTAATTTCCTTATATAATTCCCTGTGTGGCGAGCGGTCTTGAGGTAATTTATGCTCCTAATCACCGCTCCGCTCTCTCTCAGAGCACATTACGTCCTCAAAATTGCACTCTACAAGAAATTTCCTTTGCAATTTATAGCGTATTATTTGCAGGCGTTCGGTAATTTCTTACGGTAATACAAACAACGAAAGATTGAATATTTGTGCTTGGCATTATATGATTGTGGGGAACAGATGTAGGCCTACCGTATATATTATGTTTTCATATATATGATACATGTGTAACATTTTTATATTATCACGACTCTCTCTCTCTCTGTCTCACTCTCTTTGTTTGTACTCCTTTGTACTCTCTTTGTCTGATGTAGGCCAGGGCACGCCCCTAACTAATCTCTTCCCTCCCAGGGGAAATCACACCTAGCAGATGTTTTTGACTTACCCTCTCTCTCTGTCTGTCTCTTGCTCTCTGGGTCTACCTATACTGCATGTGACATTGAAATTGCTTGAGAGTTTGATTGCAAGCATTTTATAGCGTATTATTTGCAGGCGTTCGCTAAATTTCTCACGATAACCAGGGTGTATGGTACATTTCTCACGATAATACAAGCAACAACGAAGCTTGGCGAAGATTGTGGTCTACAATATACCTTTTTATAATTGCATGTGACCTTGTAATTGCTTGAAAGTTTGATTGCAAGCATTTTATAGCGTATTATTTTCAGGCGTTCAATAAATTTGATAAATATATCAAAATAAGTCCTGTGGGACTATGAAATAGCTATTATTGGACAAGGACAATATTTTGTTCATCCCTCCACTGGAACATCAACAACAATGTCAACAACGTATCACCGTCGGCAATCGTAAGATTCAGAGTCGTAAAGATTCCAGGACGAGCTCAATAGAAAATGAATGAATGAAATGAATGAGTGTGCAGTACTGCCAATACATATAGCGACTTCCGCTAGATCTAGAGACCTTTACTTCGATCTAGCAGCAATGACTTACACTAGCGGTTTTGTTTTGAAATTTCAGAACAATTTCGAAGTGATATTATATGGATATTGCCAATTCATATTTCTAGTGGTATTTATCATGTCTTACATCTAACAATATATGCTAGCGGATTTAACTTCAATTGGTAACCCTCCCGCTCGAGTCGGCTCCAAGAAAATCGATAATGGTGGCACTTTAGTAAACAGGTGATAAACATAACCGCATGCGTATCGGTTTGGTGTATCGGTATTATGGTAAGTTGGCTACCTACTATTGTTTATACGATATAGTAAGTAATGATCAGTAAATTATTATATATTATATATAAAACAAAAACAAAATTCCTGCAAAGCAAGCGAAACAGAGAGAGAGAGAGAGAATGCAGAAACTTAACTGAAGAAAGAGTGAAAAAGATATAATAATACAGAAATATTACAAGCAAATAAATGAAATAGAGGGATTAGTTAGAGAAAATAATAATGAGAAATACATAATACGGATGAGGAAGAGGGAAAGCGAGCGAGCCAGAGAGAGAGAAAGAGAGAGAGAGAGACAGGAGTGAGAGAGATTAGAGAAAATAGAGAGATTGCAAGCATTTTATAGCGTATTATTTGCAGGCGTTCAGTAAATTTCTTACGGTAATACAAACAATGAAAGATTGAATATTTGTGCTTGGCATTATATGATTGTGGGGAACAGATGTAGGCCTACCGTATATATTATTTTTTCATATATATATGATACATATGTAACATTGTTATATTATCACGACACTCTCTCTCTCTCTTGTCTCTTCCTCTCTGGGTCTACCTATAGCCTACATTTATAATTGCATGTGACCTTGAAATTGCTTGAGAGTTTGATTGCAAGCATTTTATAGCGTATTATTTGCAGGCGTTCAGTAAATTTCTTACGGTAATACAAACAACCAAACAACGAAAGATTGAATATTTGTGCTGCACATCCCTCATACGAAATACCATTCCCACCTTATAGAGAGAATACAGAACCTGAACTGAAGAAAAAGTGAAAAAGATATAATAATACAGAAATATTACAAGCAAATAAATGAAATAGAGGGATTAGTTAGAGAAAATAATAATGAGAAATACATAATTATACGGATGAGGAAGAGAGAAAGGAAGCACAAGAGAGGGAAAGCGAGCGAGCCAGAGAGACAGACAGACAGGAGGAGTGAGAGAGATTAGAGAAAATAATAATGAGAATTACATATACGGATGAGGAAGAGAGAGAGAGAGACAGAGCGCGCGAGAGAGGGAAAGCGAGCGAGCGAGCCAGAGAGAGAGAGAGAGAGAGAGAGACAGACAGACAGACAGGAGTGAGAGAGAGAGAAAGAAAGAGAGAGAGAGAGAGAGAATACAGAAATAAGGAGAAATAAGAGAAAAATAAGACCGATTACCAAAGGAATAGTAGACACGCGAGAGGCCGAAGTCAGGCCAAAGCGAACGCAACCGAACGCGCCCGGGAAATAGACCGAAAAGTACCTCCTCTTCCTCACCTCTTCCCACCCTCCACACTCATTCATAACATCCATTCATAGACTTATATGGGGAGACGAAGAGTTGCTCTTTCCAAAAATGATCGTTTCGTTCGCATTGGAGCCATAGTAACGGCGCTAGGGCGAGTGCAATTGAGCGAATGTTTCGGGATTATGCCCGCTGAGCGGTACAGTGTAAAATACCTTACCACCCGCTAAATAAGGGTTAAAGCCTGTAGAATTGAGTGCAAGGGAGCGGGAGCACGGCAGGCCACCCATCCTTCCCCCAGCCAGCCGGTCGGTGCACTGAAGAGTATGAGCCATACTCTTGCATGATATAGATCGCTGCCAAAGGCAAATGTATCACGACATTAGCGATAATTGCTAATTTTAGCGAATATCTATGGTAGCGCTGCGGGTGAAGCCCGCAAGCTACGAAGCTCGTTTTGGTGTTATTTTGAAGATATTTTCTTCTACTTGTTGGCTGAATACATTTAATTTCATTCAGACACAATCAGGAGTGCCTGAACGAGCCCTAATATGGCGGAAATATGCCCGCACCGTAAGTGTCAACTCTTTCACGTTCAGTTAAGTTTCTAGGAAACTTATTACCACTACCGTTCCCTCAAGCGCCATTTGCATTACCGCGGGACGACACAAGTATGTTATTGCTCTGCTTTAACCCACAATAATCTCTCTACATGCAATGTATTGTACAGTGAGAGACAATAGTCGTGTCGTGAAATTTGGTGAAAACAAGTCGACAGGCTAAACATCTGGTATATTCCACAGTCTGTGGTAGAGCTTTCATAATGATTCATGAGTTTCATTTATTCTTCGGTCACAACTGCGATACGACTATTGTCTCTCACTGTACATCCAAAGATAGATCAAGACCCATACTATTATATAACCAGAAATAATATCCCATAAGATCAAATTATCACATTGAATATCGATATTTAAGAAATATTTAATTGTTTTTCCGAGTTTTCGTTAACATTATTTCGTTATAAGCTGAGCAATAAATGTGTGTGTATATGAAATTAGAAGATTTTCGTACGCTATTTCCAAATGTGTCTGAATATATTTATTATCAATAGTTGTGTTGATATGAATACAATAAAGATTGGTATTTGGCAAAGACAAATTATGCATGCGCAACAAAAATATTCACTCTACAGCAATTTTCAGCAACAACAGTTGCGTTTAGTACAATCTATTATTTCTCAATAGAAAGAGGAAAGGTTGATCTACAATACTACCATATCCAAACCCACACACAAAATAATTTTGAACGGTAAAAGTGATGTGGACCGAAATTTTCTTCATGTATTTCCAATATCACTTCAATTTGCACTGTCATAAATATAAATTATCAGCAACAACAAAAGTGTTTGTATATGACATGACAAGCAATGTTCACGCACTTTCCAATAATTAAATCAGAATTTGTCTATCCTCATAGCTATTTTTATATGAATATAATATTACAAGCGATAATAGCACAATCGCGATTCTTGAACTCACCCAGGTACGCAGGACTGTAGTGTAAATTATTCTTGCTTCATGTTTTAAGTTGTTTTAAAGCTATAAATCATATCGATACTTAAAGCTCATAGTATGAGGATGAGAATATAACAAATCTGTAGTATTTGATTATATATTTTGTAATTATAATTATACACGATAATTAAGTAATAGGCAAACGACGGACAACTATTTTAGCATTCGTAAAGGTTTTATATGGAACCCAGTTTTAGTACACACTGATATTACTGTAGCTTACAGTACATATATATAATAAAAGAGAGCATTCTAATATAGCATAATTATAGTATGTTAGATACACTAACCCGTAGTCCAGATGAAAAATTCGCTATGTTAAACCCTCCCAGTATCCGGGCATTACTTACGTAAGTTATGATCAGGAAGTTTTTCTTTCCCATTAATCAAATTGTCTATCCCAGCCGATTCCTAAATCACGCCACCAAAAGTTTTTACAGTAGTTTGTTTTTTCATCCACAATTATCACCTTAACCGTACTTTACAATGCATCAAAAGAATGAGGGAAGACAATATTATTGTATTATTTACAGACAAACCATGAAACCTCTAATGATTATCGTAAATAATGAATATTAAGAATGTTACCCTAATAAAATGGTGATTTTCCACACTCAAACTCAAGATATTTCAGAAGCTCACTAAATAAATCTGGGTGTTTTGTGATGTTAACCACTCCGTTAGAACCGCATGGCTTGTCCTACAGTGACTCGCTAGGATCGCCAGGGCAGTGGATGTGGCTACAGTTGATGTATTGTTGTGTGCTTTATTTCATATGAACGCTCGTGTCATGGGCAGTCCAGAAAGGCTCTTTGTTTTCACCCATGCCTTAAGGCTTTATATATTTAATTGCAAAGTATATGTTTTATCATTAAGTAGTAATGATAGGAGTTGAGAGAGAGAGAGTAGAACAGAGTGTGGGGAGGCGCGCAGTGTTTTGCTATACTCATGACATCATAGCTGGCTGGCCTCACAGGGATTAGTTAGAGGAGTTTTTTACCATGCTTGGTGACGTCATGTTTAGCTAGCTTCTTTAGCATTGGCTAGAGGACTTGTTACCGCTTTCCCACACGGTTCGAACTAGTGCTAGTATATATACTGCTCTCTGGCCACTCTCTCCCTCAGATCTGGTTTCTAGAACGCATCCCTCTCATCCCTTTGTGACGCCTCCCGGCGCTAGCAGAATGGTTGCGTGGGGCATTGCAGCTCGCTAGCGCTCGCCAGGATGGGGGGATGGGCTACAGTTGTCCTAGAATGATCTGCTTTATGTTATTAGTGTCGTGTTGCCACAGACAGTCTAGAAATGGTCTTTGTTTTGGTCTGTGACCGCGCCTTGTATTTTATATTCACTATA
Source organism: Paralithodes platypus (assembly GCA_032716605.1). Lineage (NCBI taxonomy): Eukaryota > Metazoa > Arthropoda > Malacostraca > Decapoda > Lithodidae > Paralithodes > Paralithodes platypus. The sequence continues at coordinate 58,105,229 of CM064575.1, read as the reverse complement.
ATATAAATGTTGCTTGTGTGGGAAGAGAGCGAGAGAGGGTGAGGGAGTACACCTGGCAGCGGGGGAGCTGTGGCCCGGCTCGCTTGGGCGCTGACGGCGGTGGCGGCCGGGTGGTCAACTAGTCCCTGTCCATCGCGGCCGCGTGTTCTTTACCAGCTCAGAGCTTGCCTGACACGCGTATCGTCTACATCCTTTGCAATTCTGTCCCCCATACTCGCCACTTTGCATACTATTGCTCTCTCTCGACTTCTCCTTTCTCATTCTCTAATCTTTATTAACTCCTTGCGACATATTATGTTCCAATAAGTCCGAGGAGGCGGTTGACAAGTATTTTAGGTCTTGAATTTGGCTCATGAGTGTTGTCGAAGCCTTACATTTTTCGCGATTTCCATCTACCAGAATGCTGTTTATTGTGATGTATCATATATCAGTGGAAAGAGGAATATTTATAGTACATGATAAAACAAAAACAAATGTAAATAAATCGAAATATGAAAGTGTAAATGAGTCCGGAATACAATTATTTCCCATGCAATTGTCTTCACACCGTCCTAGCTCTAAATTGTGAGTGATGACCATATATTTTTATTTGCTCAAATAATAGTATTTTTTCTCCTCTTTCCAAATCTGAAAACAGAAATTGTTTATCTTCAATAGTTCTCAAGCAGTGACCGAAAACAACAAATATATGATTTTGATTTATATGGTTTATAACATTTTCGATTTATTTCGTTGCTACGAAGTGTGTGGTTTTATATTTAGGCTGAATGAATACGGCAAATAATGCTGATGAGTATAAAACAAACTAGAAGTTCCTATGACAAATACTTTTTGCGCTATGAATATTTGAAATGAAGAGCCAAAATGCGAATATTTACACTTCACCAGTCTCTGTTCGGGCGATGCTAGCCGGGTTCCGAGCTGTTCCCCACCTCGTGGTTGCTTTATTTGGTCGGATACGTATATAACTGTATATATCACCGGAATCGGAAAATTGTGCTCTTTCCAATGGTGAAAATAAAAATAATATAGCGTAAATGGTTCGTGAGCTATGCGCAATTGTTTCCATGCATTGTTATTGTTATGAAAATATATGAGAATGTTTATACAGTTGTATATCTTTGCCACAATATACAACACTTTTATATAATTTGTGTTGCCAATAATTGTATAATGTTCATAGAAGACATGTCAGTCATGAAGGTTGCCAATTTTACTTACCTGGTAGGGCTACAACCCTTTCCAACGAGAAGGGAAATGGCTCCTGGGTTGACACTGAAAAAACAAAATAAGAAAGCCAGGTTATCTTCAGGTAATAAATTCAGAAATAATTCTATTGTACACGAAAATAAAATTAAGTAATATATATATATATATATATATATATATATATATATATATATATATATATATATATATATATATACATACATATATATACAAGGTGTCAAACAAATATAAAGAATGGTAAATGGTAATGTATGTGTGTGGATATATATATATATATATATATATATATATATATATATATATACAAGGTGTCAAAATAAATAATGGTAAAATCAATGTGTGATTGTGTGTATATATATATATGGTGTCAAACCAGAGAAATATGTGCAAATTTCCAAGCCACCCAAAGAGGTACTGCACTGGACTCGTTATTTTTTTAGAGTGGTTTCCCCAGGAGGCCTATATCCACTCTAGTGCAAATTGAATTGTGTCACAACCCTTTCCAACGAGAAGGGAAATGGCTCCTGGATTGACACTGAAAAAACAAAATAAGAAAGCCAGGTTATCTTCAGGTAATACATTCAGAAATAATTATATTGTACATGCAAATAAAAGAAAGTAATATATATATATATATATATATATATATATATATATATATATATATATACACACAAGGTGTCAAACAAAATATAAAGATTGGTAAATGGTAATGGTAATGTATGTGTGGATATATTTATATATATATTATATATATATATATATATATATATATATATATATATATATATATATATATATATGGTGTCAAACCATAGAAATATGTGCAAATTTCCATGCCACCCAAAGAGGTACTGCACTGGACTCGTTATTTTTTTAGAGTGGTTTCCCCAGGAGGCCTATATCCACTGTAGTGCAAATTGTATTTTTTTTTTTTTTTCTTTTTTTTTTTTTTTTTTTGATGATGGTGATGATGATGATGAGTGAATGAAGGTGGGCCCCGAACCTTGGAAGTGATGATTGAATGAATGAATGAATGATTGAATGATTGAATGACTGAATGAAAGGGTGATGAAGGTGAATTATTGATGATGATGATGATGATGGATGAATGAAGGTGGGTGAATGAAGGTGGGCCCCGAACCTCTGAAGTGATGATTGAATGAATGATTGAATTATTGAATGATTGAATGACTGAATGAAAGGGTGATGAAGGTGAATTATTGATGATGATGATGATGGGTGAATGAAGGTGGGTGAATGAAGGTGGGCCCCGAACCTCGGAAGTGATGATTGAATGAATGAATGAATTATTGAATGATTGAATGACTGAATGAAAGGGTGATGAAGGTGAATGGAAGAATGCATAAAGACTGAATGAATGAATGGGTGATAGTGATTGGAAAGGAATAATGAAGGTGAATAGGAGAATGCATAAATGAATGAATGAATCGTGCAAAGATCCTGGCTATAGGACATCTGCATCGAATTGATGGTACTTGTTAAAGCAACCATTGACATCGATGCAGAGGCTAACGCGGCAAGACCTGCAGCGAAAGCTCGTGTCCTTGCGAATTTGGCTCCTGTAACACACACGGCACCGCTTTCGCTTTCCGCCTGGGATAGTCTCGAAAACGTGTTCCAAGTTCCTGTTGTACCGGTCATGGTCCAGTACAGCAGGACGTGGCCTGGAACCCCGTCCTCTAAGAGGACCTATCCGACGGCCTCTTGGTGCCTGAGCCCTAGCTTGAACATCCATTACTAGTGGAACCCAGGCGGCATCCATGAGGGGTGCTGCCCGAGCGCCACCAGCAGCAGCAGCTGCACCCGGTACTACTGGTGCGGGGGGGTCAAGTGGTAGGTCATCCACTTCCTCCTCATCATCAGTAGTATCGTCCGAGTCCGATACTGGTGCTGCCTGGGGTGCATTCTCAGCGAGTGCTCCCCCGACGGCAACAGCAGCAGCAGCAGCATCTGGACCTGGTGAGGGGGGGGGGTCATGAAAGAGTGCTCCCCCAACGCCTCCACCAGCAGCAGGAGCACCAGGAGGAGTGCCAGGATCATCAGCAGGAGTGGCTGGGGAGTCTGGATTGTCGTCCGGTGGGGGCGACCCAGCTGAGCTTCCGGAGGATTGCCGCCGACGCCGCCTGTCTCGCCTGAGACGGGTGCATGGCTCGTACTGATCTTCTGGCAAATCCTGTGCACGCCGGATGCGTCTCCCCGACAAAGGCCACTCTGCAGGGTTGAAGTGCAACAAGGAACGGACTACGCTTTCCTGGAACGCCAGCATAGTCATCTTCCTGCGGGGGTTGCACTTCTTGAAGAGTACGAAGGCATTGAAGAGGGCCATTTGGATGAAGTAGAATACGATCTTCTTCGTCCATTTGACCGTTCTTCGCTGGATGGGGTAGTACTGGATCATCTGATCAAAATGATCCACCCCACCCATGTGGCGGTTGTAGTCGTCAACACAAACGGGCTTCATGATGTTCTTACGAGTCCGCTGCCACCTGCCTTGTACCTTCTTCTTGACAAATGACTGCTTTGGAATGGTGCTCTGGTCGTGGAAGGTGGACACCATGTTGACAATCCGTTTGTCTTTCCAAAGCATCACTAGGGTTGTGCCGTTGTTCATCGCCTCAATTGCATCGTCTTCCAGTGTCGATGCATGGGCAATGTCGCGCAACCGCTTCGGAGCCCCTCGTGCAAGCCTCAGGGTGCCACACACATAGATCTGGTGGTGTGTGAGCATGTGGTGGCACAGGTCAACTGAGTTGTAAAAGTTGTCCATGAACAACTTGTAACCCATGCCTTGCAGGGACTCCGTTAAACCCTCAACCGTTTTCTGGAGAGTTTGACCAATACCAGTGTAGACTTGAAAGTCATACACGAAACCAGTTGTGGACTCTGCCAGGATGTACAGCTTGATAGCGTACTTCTTCGGCTTCATCGGGTTGTAGCACTTGAATGAAAGGCGACCCTTCCACCCAAGGCAGCCTTCGTCGATGGACACCTTCCTCTCCGGGACGTAGGCAAGCTTGAAGGCAGCAAGCAGGTAGCGCATCACCGTGCGGATCTTCACTAGCCTGTCTTTGGTCTGCTTGATGACTGCCTTGCTGTTGAACGTGTGAAAATTGCTCAGCAAGGCTTGGAACTTGGTGACCTGCATGGTCGTGCGAAACGTTGGATAATTATGGACTCCATCATTTAGCCAGTAGTGACGCACAGTGGGGAGTTTGTTGACACCCATGAGGAAGTACAGACCAAGGAATTTGGCCATGTCCTCCTCACTGAACGATGTCCACAGAGAACCAACGAATAAGGCATACGCGTTGGTCTCATTCACCAGGAACCTGAGCAGTTCTCTTGTAAAAAAGAGCTGGAAGAACTGCAGTGGTGTCACTGGTGCTGGAACCCGCAAGCCAGGGGTTCCAGTGAAAGGATCAACGTTGGGTGTGAACGGGTCTGACGTCCACTCGTGATCCTCAGCATACACGGTGGGGGGGCGTGGAGGTGCACGTGCTGGGAGAGCACCACGTCGTCCGCCTGGACGACGTATGTAACCTCTGCGGCCCCTGGGCCTACCACCTCGGCCCTTCACGGGCCCAGATTTTCGGCGGGGAGGGGGAGGGGGGTCGTCTTCTGCGGAAGACGAAGGGGGTGGGGGTGATGGTGGATGTGATGAGGGTGATGGAGAAGGTGGTGTGGTGGAGTCAGGGCGTGTGGGTGATGGTGGATGTGATGAGGGTGATGGAGAAGGTGCTGTGGGTGGATGAAGTGGGGCAGGAGGAAGCCTCTGTGGAAGCTCCTCATCGATTGCCGCAGCAATCTCATCGTGCATGATTTGGCGATGTTCAGGCGGAACAAACGCCATGTAGCGCGCCTCGCTGCCCCCGCTGTTCCCCAAGGAGATCAGCGAGGGGGAGGCTACGCTGGGAGACAGGACATGTGATGGTGGGGTGTTCAGACTACCCACCGGCAGGAGTGGAGCCAGGATGCGGGGGCTGTCTGAAATGTTGCTGGCCGGTGATTCTACGTGAGGTAACAAGGGACCGCCATGCAGGTTGTGTCGTGAAACAGGAGAAGAAAAAGAATAGAATGTGTGGAAGTTCGGGAATGGTGTGACGACATGAGAGGATGTTGATGGTTGTGGTGAGAGTACATGAGTGGATGTTGATGGTAGGATGGGTGCTGGTAGGACGGGTGGGGATGGATGAGGTGGGGTGATGTGGAGTGATGTACGGGCTAGGTGGACGGCTGGTGATGAGAGGTGGCGAGGTAGGACGACGGGTGATGATGAGCAGTGGCGAGATGGGGTGGTGTGTACAAAGGAGTACAAAGGAGTACAAAGGAAATCAAGCAACAACAGATCTAGTGACCCTTCTAGGTTGCTTGTCCTCCAAAACACTGAGGATCAAGTGTCCAAACAGTGGTTTAGAGTGGGTAAGGGAACATTGGAAAGGGAATTACTGCCCTGGAACTAATGTCCGTGGCAGAATTAGGAAGTTAGTAGGGGACAGATGGGTTAGTAACTGAGGGGGGGATA
>CM064575.1:58084453-58094453 GCA_032716605.1 Paralithodes platypus | reverse complement strand
GGGGTATATGGGGGGGAGGGGGGGCCTAACAGATAAAAACATCAATACCGAATTGATATTATATATATATTATATATGGGGGGGAGGAGGGGGGTATACGGGGGGAAGAGGGGGAGGGTTGTATAATGTGGGGAGGGAGGGGGAGGGGGCATCAAGTTAGATAAATACATACAATACTGAACTGATTTTATATATATATGGTATATAGTATATATATATATATCTATATATATATATATAGATAATATCAATCTACAATTAGAAAAATAAAATAAAATCAAAATAAAAAATAACCCCATCCCCCACCCAACAAAAAAAAAAAATATATATATATATATATGGGGGGCAGGGGGAGGGGGGAGGGGGGGGGGGGGAGGGGAGGGAGGTATTAATGGGGGAGGGAGGGGGGTATAATGGGGGGGAGGGGGAGGGGGGTATAATGGGGAGGGGAGGGAGGGGGAGGGGGAAGGGACTGGTATAATGGGGAGGGGGGGAGCGGCAGCATAACAGCATAAATACATAAACCACGACATTTATATATATATATACAGCATATATGGGCGAAGTGGGGGAGGGTGTATCAGGGGGGAGGGAGGCGGGCATATAACTTAGATAAATACATAAATACGAAGCTTATATATATATATATATATAGATAGTAGTATATATATCTATATATATTATATCAATCTACAATTAGAAAAATAAAATAAAAATAAAAAAATAACCCTCCCCCACCCAAAAAAAAAAAAATACAAAAAAAATATAAAATATATATCATATAATTATATATAGATATGGGGAGGGGGAGGGGGAGGGTGAGGGAGGGGGTATAATGGGGAGGGGGAGGGAGGGGGTTGATAATGGGAGGGCGCCAGGGAGTGTATAATGGGGGAGGGAGGGGGGTATTATGGGGGGGAGGGAGGGAGGAAGGGGAGGTATAATGGGGAGGGGGGGGAGGGAGCATAACAGATAAATACATAAAGATTATATGGGGGAGGGGGGTATATGGGGGAGGGGGCATAACAGATAAAAACATCAATACGAATGATATTATATATATATATATGGTGGGGAGGGGCGGTTATAATGGGGGACAGAGGGGGAGGCGTGTGAATGGGGGAGGGGAGGGGGATGGGGGCCATATACATAACTTTAGATAAATACATACATCCGAATGATTTTATATATATATAGATATATATATATATATATATATATATATTGTATATATATAATATCAAATCTACAATTAGAAAAATAAAATAAAATATAAAATAAAAAATAAAACACTCCCCAACCAAAAAACACAAAAAAAAAAGAAATATCTATCTATATATTATTATGGGGGGGGGGAGGGGTAGGGGGAGGGGGAGGGATGGGTGAGGGGGGGAGGGGAGCGCGATCTTACTGGTATTATTATAATGGCGGGAGGGAGGGCACGCGTATAATGGGGGGGAGGGAGGGAGGGGGAGGGGGCCAATAACTGCATAAATACATAAACACGAATTATATTATATATATATAGATTATATGGGGGAAGGGGGGAGGGGAGGAGGAGGAGGGGATGGAGAAAGGGGTGAGGGAATGGTAGGGGGTATAATGGGGGGGAGGGGAGGGGGGAATAATGGGGGGGCGGGAGGGGGGAGGGAGGTATAATGGGGGGGGGAGGGAGGGAGGAGGGGGCATACATAACATAGATAAATATATAAAGATTATTTGGGGCGAATGGGGTATATGGGGGAGGGGGCATAACATAGATAAATACATAAAGATTATATGGGGGGAGTGGGGTATCTGGGGGGGGAGAAGGGGGCCATAACATAGGATAACTACATAAAGATTTATATGGGGGGAGCGGGGTCGGGGGGATGTGGGGGAGGGGGAGGGGGCATAACCAGATAAATACAATAAATACGAATGATATGATATATATATCAATCTACAATTAGAAAATTAAAATAAATAAAAAATAAAAAATAAACCTCTCCCACCCAAAAAAAAAAAAAAAAAAAAAAAAAAAAAAAAAAAAATAATATATATATATATATATGTGGGGGGTAGCGGGGAGGGGGAGGGATGGGGAGGAGTATAATAAGAATCTATAATAAAATAGCAACTAGCCTAGTAATATTTATATGCGGGGCAGGGGGAACGGGGGGGAGGGGGGTGACGGCGGGGAGGAGCTATAATAAATTATGATAATAATAATATATAATAAAATATAATATATAATATAATGGGGCGGGAGGACCGTATAATGGGGAGGGAAGGGGTTATAGCTGGGGTTATAATGGGGGAGGGAGGGGTGAGGGGGGGTGTAATGGGGGGAGGGAAGGTGGGAGGGGGTAGATATAATGGGGGCGGGGAGTGGGAGGGGGATATAATGGGGGAGGGAGGGGGATATAATGGGGGAGGGAGGGGCGAGGGGGATATAATGTGGGAGGGGGGCCCGGGCGAGGGGGATTATAATGGGGAGTTTATGGGGCTTATACAAAATAAAACACATAGTATATACAAGAAGATCAAGTGACTGTCTAGGGAAGGGTCACTCAGGTCAAACTCAGCGTCCAGGTACCTTATTAGGAGGTGGGAAGCCAAGGGAGTGGTATTCGAAGGCTGTGAAAACCACACACAACTACCATCATCATCACAACCACCACCACATCACAACCATCATCACCACCACAACTACACTCACCACCACCCACAAACAACCATCACCACCACCACAAATCTACCACACCTAACACCACCACCTCAACTAACACCACTGTGTTGACAGAAATGTGGACGGCAGATATATGTATAGTAGGCTAATATATATATATTAATACATACATAATATGGGGGAAGGCCAAGGGGGTGAGGTGGGAGTCCGGAAAAACAAATAAAATAAAACACAATATATATTAATATATAGGCGTCCCCCCAAAAAAAAAAAAAAAAAAAATATATACATCTATAATATGTGCCGGGCCTACCCCTAATAAAAAAGAAAAAAGAAAAAAAAAATATATATAATATCTATATATATAATATATATTTATTTTAAATTTTTTTTATATATATATATATATATATATATATATATATAACTTATATAGTATTAATAAGAGTTTGTGTGGGGGAGGGACATTTATGTTGCGGTCATAATAATAATAATAATAATAAATAATAAATAATAAAATAATAAATAAATAATAAATCATAATAATAATAATAATAATAATAAATTATAATATAATAAAAGCAAAAATATAAATTAAATACCAACCTATAAATACTTTTTTATGGGTGATCCCATACCCAGGAATAACCAGCGTATAATAATAAATAATAATAATAAAAATAATAAAATAATAAAAATAACTAAAATGGTGTGTGGTGGTGGAGATGGTGTTGCGTGGTGGTGGAGATGGTGGTAGTGTTGACACAAATAGGGTTGAGTTCATTTTCTGACCTGACCCCACGCGCTCAGAAAAGGGACCTTACCCTAATGGTGTCAACACCACCACCATCTCCAACACCACCACAATCATCACCACCAGCACCATCCTATCCATCACCACCACCACCACCCCGACCCTCATCCACCACCACCACCCCGACCATCATCACCACCACCACCACCACGACCTACACCACCAACACCACGACCATCACACCACCACCGCCTCCACCACGACCATCACCACCACCACCACGATCACCACCACCACCACCACCACCATCATGACCATCACCACCACCACCACCACCACCACCACCACCACCATCACGTCCACGCCCACCACCACCAAAAATGTTGGACTGTACTTACTCACACTGCTGAGTATTCCCTCGTGGCACCACCAAGCCGTATATGTAGAGTGCTTTTGCCAATAAAAAACGCTTACCTCCCAAGCACTTTCCACCAATAATTATTTTCATCATGAGCAAAAATGCCAAGCACTTTCCACCACTAAATTTTCGAGGCTAAAAGTGCACAGGGCTTTTTGCATGAGGGAGCATGGACGACATATGCTTCGACCAGTAATGAAAGTTTGTTCCACTAAGAAACAATAACTACAAGGTAAGATACACTACTTGACACGGATATAAATAGCAATATAAATGAATGATATTTTTATATGAAAGTGTTCCACAAACAAGCAAAACGTTTGGCAAAAAGCATATGGCCCCTCGTGAGGCTCCTCCACATTGGTCACGATACAACAGAGGAATGCTCGACCAGTAATGAAAGTTTTTTAACTATGAAACACTTATTACAAGGTAATGATACACTACTTGAACAGATAAATAGCAATATAATTGACTGATATTGATATGAAAGTGATCCACACAACAAGCAAAACGTATAGGCAAAAAGCATATGGCCCCTCGTGGGACACCTTGCAGAGTAACGTAGCCTACCACCATAGAATGCCTAAACAGTAATAAAATGGTTTGCGACTACGAAATACTTGTATACAAGATAAGATACCATACTTCATGTGAATAAATAGCAATATACTTGCCTCGATATGGTGATGAAAGGCATCCACAAACAAGCGCGAAACCATGGCCACCTCGTGGAGCCCACCTTGGTCACGTACACCAGAACTAGCAAAAACACATCACTAACATGGTTATTGTACCCTAAATAAGAACTAACACAATAAATCATCGATAACCCATATGATATAGCCACTTAGTTTGGGTTATATTAGGGACTGGGGTACTACCAGCAAGGCTGGGCAAAATGGAGGGCCACCCTTGGTTCTAAAGGGCCGTCCCGCACACCCACCTACTAGGCTGACTGAAGGGAAGAGAATGGCCTCTCTCTACCACCGCGGGGCCCTCACAGGGACGCTAGGGGGTTGCCTAGATGTGTCCCACATGTACATATAACTTATCGGCATCTTAAAGCCAAAAGCAACCACCGGCTCAATTGCGTCACACAAACTTATTTTCTAGACAATAAAATAAGTCCATATGACGCGATCGCCGCCCATATGAGTTATTGGCGTTCACTCTGCCATATGAAGCAGATCGCGTCATATATGTTCTGAGAGAGTTAAGGGCGAGATCCAATGGAGGGATTTTTTTCTGGACCCCCTTTCTCCATCATGTTTACTTAGCCCCCATGTGACTTTTTGAGATTTTAAGACCTTAGCCCTATAGTTTGGATCTTTTAAGACATTTTGCCCCATTTTTCTGTCCAATTTTAAGACCTTTCGTGCCATTAAGGTGTCGATTTTTTTCATGGGGCGCGAGCGATAGCGAGCCTGTAATTTAAGAGCAATCCGGCCTCCGGCCGCAGCGACATTTTTCTTACCGAAAAATTTACAAATTTATCTTGAACAGGAGGAGCTAGGGGGTTGTAATTGTAAGCTTGATGAAAAAGTAGGGAACAAACTAACAGCACCTTCACTTAATGAAAACCGGCCCGTCGTGGCCATACCAGGTGTTTTGCAAACTAGATTATTTCAACTTAGTTTTTTGCAAGCCTGACAATCTAATTCAAATTTACATTTCCTGAAATAAATTAGATACGGGAAGACAAGGCCCACATGATAGTGCCAGGAACATGGGCTTCGAAGAGATGCGGACAGGGTTGATTTCTCCAGGCCAATTCACATGTGTCATTAAAACTGAAATATTAAACATTCCATATTATCACAGAATTCTAAAAGGGATGCACATGAGATTTGTTCTGAAACATTTATACCCTAAGGGGCGGGACCTGTTTTTTACTCACCTGTTTCTCTCTTTCTCCGGGTGTATCCATTGCGGCCCCATTAACGCCTACTGTTTTAAGACGTTTAGTCCCCAACCAGGTGATTGATTTCTTCCTGGAGAACCTATAGCGAGCCAAGGCCTTGTATGCATAAAAATTCGCCTTCGCGGAGACATTTTCCTATCTCAAAAATGTATATAAATTGTTGCATGAACTGTAAAAAAACTTTTAAAACTATGCCTGGATGTGCTACGCCTCGCCAGGAAAAAAATGACACACACCTGGATGGGGTTTTTTATTTTAAACGTCTTCAAACAGTGGGCTGAATGGGGCACACCCCGAATGGATACAACCCAGAAGACAAGGGTGGAGAGAGAGAGAAAACAACGAGTTGGGCCCTCTTAATCACCAAATGTATACGTTGTCAATCACATCAACAGATGTGGGTGGGTGGTGGAGAACTTTGGTTGTATGTAGATACTATAGTTGTCACTAACTATCAACAGAGTGGGGTGGGTGGAGGAACTTTGGTTGTATGCCTATACTAATTTAGTTGCACCCCATTAAACCCCTTCTGTAACGGCGACCCGTTCTTTTTAACTTCATTGTCGCCTATTATTGCCGACGATATTATTCGGTTTTAAAGAGGGCTTTCAGACAATTAACAAGCTGTAAAACTATCTCCCCTTAACCCTAATATAATACAACCAGATTCTTCTTAAGCAGCATTCAAATAGTCTAAGATAGCTAGACATAAGGCCAGTAAAACAAAGACGTAGCCTAGTACAGAAGGTGTAAATGTATTACTGTAATATGCTAAGTAGTTGCTTGCCCTTTAAACATCAAGGAATACCATTTTTAGGGCCAACCCTTTAGTTCCACCCAAATACCGGTATTTATTTGTAATTTCGCAACATTTCCCTATTACATTTGCGAATTTAGAATGCCTACAGTTGCACCAAGGCATTGCGTTCTGTTTATCTTCGCGATCCTGAAATATAATGCGACATGATTGAATTGCGTAGTGTAGTATTTAAATGCAGTGGGTAACTTATTATTAGACAAAATGATAACTAAAAGATAACCACACTCGCACCAATTCATCCTTACGTATTTTACTTCCACACATAAGATCACGATGAGGGACAGGACTTATGTGCCGACAACTGTACATCGCCAATTCACGTATTAAAGACAACGTTGTTATATTGCCTCATACAACACTATAAAATATGAAGACCATCTTGCCTTCGAACAGACAACTAAGTGCAACAATAATATTCCTAAATAATATTCCCACTAAAATGAGCGGAAGGTAGAATTTTCCGCTGTGGAACTATTACTGCGATTATAATAATCCTAGTGTACCGGTACTTATATGAACCCTTAGAAGATACAGAGACGCAAATTCTTTTCTGTTTTCTGGGCCAGTGTTAGACGATTTTTCTTAATATTAGGAGGTGTATGTGGAAGTCAGAAGGATTAATTGATATAGTCTTTACCCTTATAACTCTCACAGATGTTTTTCTTGCTACTATAAATAATCGTTTCTAATGCATAGCCAGGATAAACTGTCCCCAATGCGACTATAATCTTCAGAGGGTTAAGAAGTAAAAGTACACGTCAAACCAAAATTTGTGATTAATCACAACTCCATGAGTTAACACACAATTTAATAACCTCTCATGCAGGGTGTCAAACGAAACCAAGGGTCCCTTTTTTGTTGTCATTATTATTGTATATGCCAAAGTTTTATAATACAGATTATTATGTATTTGAAAGTGATCAGGTTGGCCAAAAAAAATGGCAATATGATGTTAATGTTCTCTGATATTTTTCACATATCCATTCAAGTCTTAAAACAAACTTCTGCCGCCGGTTTGACGCCCCGGTTCTCATGGAATGTCAACGCAAAGTCATTTCTGCCTTCCTTATGCGAGTAAAAATGGTGTGCAAGCAGGTGTGTGAAGTGAGAGTTATGACGGTGGTCAGCGCCCCCGCATCTTGTACAGCACACTACTAAATGTTTATGGTGGTCGTTCAGAGCACCCCTAGACCCACCAGATACATCCGCCTACACAACTGCCCTACCGACACGTGAGCCCAGAGTCACACCAGCTATTTTGTCTTGCATCTATTCTCGGACAATTGTAGAGTGTGAGTTTCTGAATTCTTTTTATAGCTTCTATATGATTTAACAACTATAATTTCCTACATTCACTGGAGATGCCGACGCTAATGTGAACAGAACCATCCAAAATGGTCATGATAAAATTGTCGATTGCTAAGTTGCCAAGAAAAAAAGCGCCTAATGTGACCCATACCGTACATAGTGTTATTTGTTGAGGCTCATCGCGAGACGGATTTAGTGCTCATATTGCGGCCGCCGAAAAGCCAGCAGAACATTGGGTGGTCTTCCGAGAATGAAAACCATAGGGGGAGAGACCCAGTCGTACAGTAATTACAGGGTTGTCAAACGAAAGCCACATCCTTGTATTTTTAGTCTACCCATTATTGTGTGTGAAAAAATTAAATTGTTGGTTATAGTTCAAATTAATACTTTGGAAAAAGTGATTTATGGGATGGCCAAAACCTTTGTTTTCGTGTTTCATTCTCTCGTGTTCCTTTTCATATTCATTCAACTGTTTAAATAACATTGACTGGGGTTTTGAACCCCTTTCAGTAATAGAGACCGATTTAACTTACACCTGGGTACCCCCGAGACAAGACACCGGCCCGTATGTTTAATGCTCTGTCACCTAACCATGACATCCCACACCGGCATCAGGCGGGTGAAGAACTTCGCTTCAGAGTTTATCATATTGCCATATGCTTAAATTCATTATTAGCATAACCTAAGTTTAATATCTACGTAAACATAATTTTAATATGCTTTATTCTTCTTGCTTAATGTTATTATTACAAAGTTCATCAATGATTATAATTCATTCTTAGCAGTAACAAAGTTATATACCTTTATAAAGTCTACCCGTAGTATGTATTTTATTATTCTTATTGTTTCATCTAATTAAAGTGTTAGCAATCAACACGAATATCTGAATTGTGAGAAGATAAATATTACATACGCTTCACTCAATCCTAAATATTAACCTTGTTGTTGGGGGTATTGGTAAAATAGCGAATAAAGAATCGTCACCTATTGCTCCCCCCTACCAGCCCTTTGTGGACTGTTGTCATATTTCCTTTGGCGAATAATGTAAAAGCGATAATGAAATTTATCCCGCATAATCTACCATTTTCTTATATAAACCGACCCCACGACTTTCTCTTTATCATCTGTAGCACCTACAGCCCTCCAGCATGACGCGGTCGTTTGCTAGTTTTTTTTTTCTGGCTATCATTCGACGATTATATTTAGATTAGGAAGGGAATATGGTAGTCTGAGTGTTAATTAAGACAAGTCTTTAACCTTCTAGGTCCCACAGATCCTTACTAAGCTATATATATCGTCTACTGATAACCAGAATATACTGTCTAAACGCGTCTTAGTCTTTACCCTTTTAGGTCCCACATATCCTTCCTAAGCTGTATAAAGTACTATAATTGTAGCCAGAATAAACTGTCTAAACGCGTCATGATCCTCAAGTATAAAAATAATGTACTGGTATCCATCATATACCTTTCTTCTCACTTCGAACCTCCACATTTTACCTAAGGATAGATAACATGTAGGCTTTTTTACAATACGTAGACAGAAGTTAGTAAGGTTGTGTGAGGAGTAGGAAGTGGTGTAGGTGACTGAGTATGCCAGAAGCCGTCCGTGTTCCTCCTGATGATATGTACAGACCCTCTCGCCTTACAGACCAAACCATCCCCCCCTCGAGTCATGGCAAATAGCAGGGAGTTGGATTAATTTGTGTAAGCTGATTCCTGTCAACAAAAAGCGAATGATAATATAAAACTGTCTGTACAAATGGACGGGGCCATGTTTAGCTAGTTTTCGTTGTGTTGTAGTTGTGGGGTGTTGCAAGGAAAGAAAACAAATAAAATGTATTGTGTTTTTTGTTTTTGTTTTGTTTTGTTTGTTTAGGTTGGGGGAGGCTGGTTGGGGGGGGGGGGGGGGGAGGATGGGGGGCGATAGGGTTTGTCATTGTGCAGTTGTTGAGGCAATGGGGAGTTCTAACGGGAATTAAAATATATATTGATAATCATTTAGATTTTTTAAATAGTTGTGCAGCTTTTTGGGGATTGCAAGGAGGAATATTAAAGTGGATGCTATATCATTATATATATTTGTAAGTTTTGAGTAAACTGTTG